>QDHC01004694.1:19169-134913 GCA_013186455.1 Papilio dardanus tibullus | reverse complement strand
CCGGTAGCTAGTAACACGTTCCGCATCGATATTTCGCTTGTAGCTCAAATCGAAATTTTTTCTGGTCTTAGCCACAATTTTAATAAAGCCTTGAGGGTAAATACGTGCTTAAAAGTTTCTATAAACTTACTTTATAGCTAAGTAGGCGAGTTCCGCATTAATAAACTTCGTCAACGACAACTTTTGCACCAGCTTACGGTTGCATTTAAGTTACCTTCCAACCTACATTCCATATAACTTTGTAGTCAATACGCAAACGAGTTGTTTAGTTTTATAACTTTTATGTAGCGCTTGATGAATAAAGTTTTCTATATTGTTATGTATATGCACTTTGAATGAAAGAGTTTTTTTTAAATAAACACGATTAACTTGAAATGTTCGCTTCCAAGTTACCTTTAAAATTACTGATACACACTCCCGGACACATCTATCAGCCCACCTAGTTTTAAGTTTTGACGGTCCCTCGTTTAAAATAAATGTTAGTTGGAGCAATAAATTTTTATGCCGCTTTGAAGCTGATTTATCCTCTTAAGACCTGAAGTTGAACATGATAATGATGTTATTTATGGTTAATTATAGTGCCTAAATAAGACAATTTTAAAAAATATTTGACTTACTTTTATGACAATTTTTTAACCCTTACTATTTAATGCATAAATTAATTTTATTATTACGTAGCACGCAATGCCTGTGAGCTTTTGGCAAGCTTCCGATATTACATTTTGTAGCTTTGTGTATCGTAATTTACAGCCTCGTTACTGTCCATTGAAAGCATTTACTGAACAACATTACACTTGTATAGAACATGTATCAAGTATATTGTACTCGTAGCTGAGCTAGCTTTATTTTTAGTAACGCAAATACTGAAAAGATATCAACTATAATAACGATAAAGATTTTTTTATTATTATACAAAGTGGCAAACGACCAAGTGGCTACTAGGATTCGCTGAAAAATCCTGCCCATAGACATCTGCAATTGCAGATGCGTTGCCTATCCTTAGTCTGCGGAGGAGGAAACGTACAGCAAGAGGATAATACCTTTTCCTATGCGTCTCCTCCCCCGCCAATACACGTCCCCTTCCCATCATTTCCTTATAAGGAAAAAGGACTAAAAATTGTTAAATTATAGTACCTATGTTTATTTATTAATAAAAAAAACATTATTTGAAATATGGTAACTATGCTTTTGCATTATTTATTCTTTAAATGATTTATATTTTAACTACAATTAAACAAAACATAAACTGACTAGATTTTAAAGTAAGTTTTATTGAAATTAATGGTTGTCTAATTTACAAGATACATTGCCATCTTAACCTCATAAAAATTGTTAGCTAAATTGCTGGAAATATATCAAATAACCGAATATTTTGAAAAGATTTAAATTACAATATAAGCTAGAGTTGCTTGTTAAGGCCAGACTTGGCACGAAGCCGGTCCTCCTGTGCCAAACGGATGTCATTAGGACTTCGCAGTCTGAGAAGTCACATCCAGTCTCTCGTGTGCAGTGGTCTACGTAGTTGTACTTCATTTTTAGTGAATTTTGACGTGAGTTTTCATTATTTTAAGCACTTTTGTAGTTCTTTTAAACTTTTTATGTTCTAATTTGTGCTTTTCTTTTCGTTAATTTATTTTGTAAAATGTGTGTTTAGTTTTGTAGTGTTTTGATTTGATAGACTTTTTTTTTTAGTTTATTAACAAAGAAAAGTAAAAATGGAACAAAAGGTTATATGACAAAGAGTTATCATTAACCGCTTATTAGTGACTAAGTTAGGTTGTGAATTTCTTTCAACAAAACTTAAAAAATGTGCCTGAGTGAAAAATCTATTCAGTTATTCAACAAATGTTGTTACCAGGCTTGCATAACAAACGTGTTCGGAATACGTTTTGTTGAAATATTTCCGACTGGGAAGCGTTGAAGCGACTCTGGAATGAAGAATGAAAAACAATGCCGATAATTAAATGTTTCTCGTTTCGTTTGAATTTCTCGTCGTCTAAAAATTCTTAAAACGTGCTTTAAATTTAAATTAATAAAATACTATTTATACTTCCGACACGTAATCAAAAAAAAATCATTGACATTGGACAGAAAAATTAATTGGTGTCCGCACAAACTACAACTAAGTGGAGATGATTTTAAATGGCTTATAATAAAATTTGCCTACCGATTTAATGAAAAGAAAAATATCTAAAACACTTAAGGAACCTTATAACAACTAAAAGTAATAATAATTCCCATTATTTTCAATATTTTTTATCAAATATTTTATCTATTGTAGCTATCTAAATACGTAGTCTTGTGTTGTAGTATGCTGTAAACACATTAATGTGGTAAGAGCACGTGCCTGGCGCGCGGCCAAAGTGCTTCCTGTAACGACGTCTACCTGTCTACTGTCTAGTGTCTGCTCTAAATTATTCTTACGTCTCTGTTTCGGAGATTGTGTTTTGTTGTTATAAGTCTGTTTCTACAGAATTACGATGAGTTTGAATAAATGGAACAAATATACTGTTTTCATATTTAACCTATCTATCTATCTATTTAAAATGGTAATCACAAATCTATCGTTTATAAACAAAACTATGTTGTTAATGTAATGCGGTATTAGATACAAAAAAAAAATATAATGGCACAGTTATTTTGGCAGACAAACAGTTTATTTAAAGCACATTTCTACAAAAATAGGACAAGCTTTTATATTAAGCTATAAGTTAAATAGAGCAAGCTATTTGTAGGCTTTATAGGAAATAGGCCAAGCTATTTGGATGACGTGCGGCGAGGCCGGACAACGCGGCGGCCTTCACTCTAATTCCGTGTTTAAACCAAAATACTAATCTTGTTAAATACTAGCGTATTTAACACGTTAAACTTTAAACCTTAAAAATTAACGTAAGTTATTTTTGTATTTTTTATACTTATAATGTAACTCAAAAGAAATGAAATTGAATGGGGGCGGATACAAAAGTAGAGGAAGGCCAAAGAAAGACAAGTAGCATGGAGGAGTATACTGTGCCGACCGTCCATAAGGAAGGCTGGCTGATAATTAAACTTATAATGTAACTTCATACAAATACTGACGTCTGTTAGATTATCAGCGGCGCTTACACTAAAAATCGTTTCACTATTAGACTTAAGTAAAAAGAGTGTAAACTGATAAATTCTGAATTCTCTGTATTGTAAGTAAAAATGTCTAAAGTTTTATTCGAATACAGGAATCTAAAACATTAGCAAAAACTTTCGAAAGCTTTCAAAACAAAATTAGAAGTGTAAAGAAAAAGTTATTTGAAATTCCTCAGTCGTTAAAGAAAGCTTCACGAAACAATGTAAATATTTAAAGAGGAACCTTTCTTTAATTTGTTCGTAAATGTAACAGACACGTCTGTCTCCTACCCTGCACAGTCCCACTCCCTGCTAATTCATATAACATTGTTCAAAACCAAGTTTATTTGCTCAACGTTTAATTGACTTAGAAAAGTTATTTTTACCCATTTCACTCTATGTTTTTGCTTTTGTAACAAACGTAGCTATGAAAGTGTTTATCAATAAATACTTTTAAACAAAGTTTTAAACTTAAAAATCAATAATATTCGGACATAAAAAGAATAATATTTCGGCCTCATAGTCTTATAAACTACAGGGTTTTTAAGGCTGAAAAATTACCCTAATAACACATAGATATAGCAGGGAGATATGCCAGTATATTTCCAGTAATGAGCATTTTTAAACATGACGCCATAATTTGGTTCCATCTGCGCCTCGAGTATCATTAATTAAAGCTAAAAAGATACTTGAGCGTGTGTCGATGAGGTTTTGGCCCCGACGTGCGTTCTGCGTGCCAAGCGCAGTGGCACTACGCAAGTCTAGTGTCCCCACTTACTTGATGCAGTTCACTGAGGTCATTGGAACAGGCTTAATTAGATGAAGATGATCTAATACTAGTCGTTAATTGGATAATATTGATAACACATTACGTTTGATACTGGTACATTTATAAAGTTTATTCCAAAATACAGACTATCTTTGTTCCTGGTACTTCTTATCATTATCCTTTCCTTTCATAGTATAAAACAATAACGCTTTATTATGTTTGTCCCTATATATGCTTGAATCTTTAAAACTACGCAACAGATTTTGATGGGGTTTTTTTAATAGATAGAGTGATTCATAAGGAAGGTTTTCATGTATAATACATTCACAATATAGTAGAGTTACACTGATAATTTAGAGGTTTTTAATATGATGTCGTATATTAACACATTTTAGCGCTTACATTGCAAACGCTGCAGTTTAGTATCAGCATTATACCGATTTGCACCGGTGCGAAGCCGGGGCGGGTCGCTAGTGATACATAATTTGGTTCAGTGAGACCCCTGGTGTATGTTATTTAGTTCCAAGTGTGCTCCAGTGACGTATAATCGACGACTTATTGGTCCTAGTTTATCGCAGTAGTTTATATATTTTTTCGGAATAAGGGGGCTTGTCTATTGATCGCATCTTTGATTTGTCTATGCCCAGTGTCATTCTCTCTGATTTCTACAATGTTCGTGTGAAGACATGTATTTACTGCTCCGAATAAATCTGTTTTTCTCATAACGAATCGTCTAATTACGAGTACTACTATAATTACACCCCAAAACCGAATTCGCGACTAAAACGTAGATTACGCTTTTTTATCGCGAACTTGGTCTAATGAAGCCGTAGGTTATAAGGTAGAAAATAATACCCATATCCGTTACTATGGTAAGTTTAGTAGCAGACCTCCAGAGCTCCAGGTGCGGCGGACGTTTCCAGACGTTCTAATCCGGCTTACATGAAAATGTGCTCAGACATTTTTATAAAATATTTTTCATTCGTAACTCGAGCTGAGAGTATTTTGTATCAAGTTTTGATGAATATTTAGTTGGAAATATTCTTCAGGTTAACATTTTCTTACAAAAATTATTTGTGAAAAAATATTCTTTAACGTTAAGTAAGAAAATGTTTATACAAATATATTAATCCGCGATTTGATAACAATCATCAAATATGTATAGAGAACTGACAATGACGTTCGATATCTCACACGGCAAAGCACATGACTTAATGTCATTGTTAGTTTCATACATTTTTGTCCATCCATCAGCGATATCGCCAATCGAAAGATACTTTGGGTAGCCCTCCTACATAGTATTTCTATAATATCGTAATAAACAACTTATTAACAAAAACACAGACTTAAATATTCGCACCATGTTCCTGCAACATGGAATTACGAAAATTATCTTCCAACGTTACGTTTAGATAAGACTCGAGAGACAGATTTTTGGTGTTAATATAATTATTAAAATGGTCGCAACTTTCAAAAGCAAACCGACAACAAGAAACGAGTTAGATTAAGAGCAGGGCTGTCGCGATGTTAGATTACAGCTATTTATTGTCAAAGTTAATTGTCAAGGGACAGCAAACATTACGCCCGCGGGTCTTTGGATGATAAACGCTACAATCCTTAAAGCCTTGTACGCACTAGGATAGTATTTTAGTCGAGTAGCAAGTAGGAAGTATCCGAACAAAGGATTTACTAATCTATTCTACTATTAAAAATGTTGCTGTTCGGACACGTTTAGTTACTATATTATTATAGGTTTAGGCTTAAACGGGTCCGATCAGTATATCCTTTGTTCGGATAAATGCTACTTGCTACTCGACTAAAGTACTATAATGGTACGAATAAGAATTAAGCGATCTTAGTCCCACGTAAACTTTGACATACACTCTTTGTCACAAGGCACTTTACATGTCACCAAAAAGTTTTAAGAAAATATTTGTAGTCAGTCCTTCATGTCTAAAGATCGTGGTCAGCATCAGGGTTCGTTCTGGAGTGGATGAATTGCTTCCACCGACTTTGGACCAGCACGACTCTCACAACTACGTAAAATTGAATGACGCTTGAACCTTCACCTAGTCGTTCCATTTCGTTGTTGTAATTAGTAACTCTTTACAACCGTTCTCTAATATTTTCTATAATATTAGTACTATGATTTCGTGTCTAAAAACTTATTAAACCAAGCAAAATTCTCTGAGTACTCAGCGCTGAGCTGGATAGATTTACGTAATTCAATACAAGAAGACATATAAGTGTAACTCACTTGTACGACTTCCGTCACCTTACATGGAAAAGTTACGTCCCTCCCGCACTAATAAGAACGATATATTTATTATCTTCCTTGTTATTTTCGTAAATTTTCCTTAGTTAGAGGATAATAACACCATATCTTTCTCTATAGAAGTCAATATAGTTTGTTATTAGTATCTATAAAACGGCTTTACAAAAGTTTTGTTTAATTTCATCGTTGTAGAAGTTGTAGACAAAAGCTAGTAGTATTTTATAATGAATTATATACATTTAATAGCTCCCTATAGAAACAAATGACGGAGATGAGCTGTGACGTCACTACAGCTTTCATCAAAAAGTTCTTGTATCAGGATATTGTAGATAAAACAAAGATAAATGAGTTTACAAAGCAGAATGCGTCGCCATATTGTCGCACTAATAAGATCCGTCGACATTCCGAGATAACAAGCTTACACCGACCTTCCCTCCTGACCCTTACACCCCCATGACTAGGGGGAAACATGCCGCACCCAATAGAACTATTTGTTGGGAAATATGTGGAATGGACATCAAGGTCTTCATCCCTTTGATGACCTTGGGAACGAAACGGGTATTTTACTATGTGAAGGAGTAAGAGAGGTCAAACAAAAGTTGGCGAGACAATCCCCTAAACTATGTCAAACTCCGGAGGTAAAAGACTTACCAACATTGTTTCGGTATAGCCTACAATATTCTATTCAATTGAAGCATCTTAATTTAAAAAACCATCAAATCAAAAGTGAAATATCAAAGAGTAGCTAGGAACGCGAAGACAAAGGAGTACTCCGCGTAAAAAATGTACTGTAACGAATGAAAGTTGAGATGAAAACTCTTGCTATCGAAAACTTCTTCTAAATGTTTCATTCCCTACATTTCATATAAAAGTTTTCAGAATAAACAAAGAAACAATACAATACTTTGTTTCTTTTATATACGATTCCACACAAAAAAAATCCAAGCAGTAATACAGACGTGGATTTAAAGACTATGGAAATTTTATAACACTAGCTGTCGCCTCCGATTCTATCCGCTATAACTGTCCTAAACATCGAGATTAATTCTATAAATCTATTGAAAATTTGGCATTTATTACTCTAGATAACTTGTACAATTTTACTTGTGTCAAAAATAACTTAATTTCTAACTTTTTTTTTATCTAGGTCGTACATTATAGGTCTGGCATGTTCTAAATGCGACCCGCCGCGGTAAATGTCTAGGCCTTGATGAGTGCTGCCATCTTGCGATCTATATTTAAATGCCAACAACTCGACCTTATGCTGAAGGGGCTACTTTATGTACTAAAACTTAAAACTCGTCAAATACTATTTTCTATTTTATCTGGCAACACACGTACATTGCCATATCGAGGTTACTTTTTCCAATATTAAGAATATTATCCCAATTTTTCTCACAAACAAATCCGATATTATGTAAAGGTATAATCAAGTGTCGGTTAGATAATCATCATTATTTCCAGCTCTGACCCGATACAGAATGTAAAACGAATAATCTAAGCAAATAAAATGTGAATTTGGTTAGGGCCCCATTCGGTCCTGCGAGCCGGATACGTGGTGCGTTGTAAGGGGTCACGGTATTTGCATATAAATAGGTTTCAGGCGTCGCTTTGATCGGAATGATCGGCCCATTTGTTACAGGGTCGCAGTTGTTGGGGAAAATCTTTTCCTTTCTGTATTAGATTGATAGGTTAAGTTGTAACATTACCAAGCGGAGCGTAACTCACTTGACTGTGCAACATTTGTGAATCTGGATCTCATATCGATCAGAAAAAGTTATATATGTTAAGTCAGCATTAAGTCAGCAGAATGTATGACGTAAGATTGGGCTGTTCATTGTGTCGTAGAAGGGATTTGTTCGAAAGAAACTTATGTAGAACAATAACCGATAAAATAAATAATTGAAAGGAAGCAATTCCTTCGGGTGCTGACTAAATACGAACCGACAATAGTCGTAAATGGGTCAAAGTATTAGCATATAAATGGATTTCGGCTTTTTCTCTGACCCGATTCCATTAGGGACACTTTATTCTAAACAAGTCATACTTGAAAAAAATCGCGTGCCTTGTAAAGTTTTACGAACTTTTTTTATTTAATATTTCATAAAGTTTTACGTTCTTTGAATAAGCTAGCGAATAAAGAATTGAAAGCTAAGTAATTAAGTTTAAGTAAAACAAGTTGAGCACGTAACGTGTAAACACCTGAAACGGGTAATTGTCCATACTAATTCTTACAAAGAGTAATTTGTCCTTTTCCCCTGAGCCGGCATTCTGTCCCTTTTGAGAACGCAAAGAGCTTTGTGTTTAGGCGCACGTGTTTTGTTTTACCCTCGAAACATTTCCCCTTTTGTGTCCAGAAAAAAAAACATGTGCGGAATGGCGCTGACATATTGTGTGCCAGCTTCGCTGAGGTCTGTGATATTTTTTACTGTGTTACCTTTCAAAATGGGTCAAAAGCGACCACGATAATTATAGAATTTTTTTGCTCTTTTCGAAAGATACATTTGAACTTAATGATGTTAAATAATGAATGAAAATATAAAAATAAACTTCTTTTATTGTTACAATATAAAATTAGATTATGCTAATTGTTATCTCATTTACGTTCGTCATTTATTTTTCAAAGACGTTTGTAATCTTGTTAACTTAATACAGTTATTAAGTATAAGTTATTCTTATTGTTTGTCATCTAAAATACTTTTTTCTCTTAGATATTGTTACAATTGATATTTATTAACATTTTAATGGAGTTTTTTTTAATGCAGAGATTGAATAAATAGACATTCTATCTATTTTCATATGTGTAACTTTCACAATAAAAAGTTTAAAAATCAATAACTTATTAAACGAAGCACGGAAATCATTGAGTACATAATTGTGAGCGAAAATAATATATTTGAGGTAGAGTTGTGTGCGAAGTTAACGCTAATGGAAATTTAACGATCCCTCGAAACGCCTTTCGGGCTCATTAACGCTCCAGACAACTTCCAACGCAGCTATAACGCTTTTTCTAACCTTCACCTGATTCTATCGAGATATAGCTTTAAATGTATGTTTGCTTCCGAGATATGAAAAGATGTCAAATATGTAAGAACGACAAAAAATCACATAACATTATTTTCACCATTCTGTAGATTATATCTTGTATTTAATTTTTGAAATTTTCCTGTACTGCGCATGTCTCCAATCCTTACAAACATCTTGGTAGTCATGGCAACGCCGTTTGAGCAGCGCCCTCGTGACTTCTTAGCGGAATCACTTCCGCGTCTTGCAGTTCCTCGTAGTTCTTAAGATTGCCGCTAGATGGTATTGGTTTATATTTGTGTTTTTAAGAAGTATTAAACAAAAAGAATTAATAAAATGTTACTTGGTATTAATATACGTATAATCTTAAAGAATTATATCAATTTTTTTCGTAACATTTAAGCCTATGTCGTGACCAATTACATAAACATTCCTTTACAAGTTTTGTGACAATAAATCTATGTAATGTTTCCCCGGGTCGTATGTTAATGGACAATAGAGAAATTCTCAAACTGTTTAGTATAACATGTTCTGCAAACTTTCATCCTTGTGGAGATTAAGTGCTTGAGGAAACTTAACGGACCCTTACGGTTTACAGTCATTGGATTAACTCATAAATTATGCATGACATTTATCAACTTAACATCTTAAACTGATTCTTAAGGTTCTAAATTAAAAAAGTGTTGTTTTTATACAAGAAACTCTCTGTTTTATTTATTATAGCGCCATCTCTTGATATCCGCGCGAATCTCTTAATCCTGTAGCCTTGAAAATAGTTGAGTAAGCGTCCGCGATGGCGCTGCGTGTTGCTCCTTGGGTGCAGGCTTATCGATGATCTTTATTTTACAATTCATTTAGTAAGTGCATAATAGAATACAAACATATTGAAGCAGAACATTTAATTAATATATATACTTTTACTTTTTTTATAAACTTATTAAATATTATGGTTTTCAGTAAGGAATATGGACAGTTTTAACCATACAAAGCAAAAAATGAAGTTAAAAATAAAATTATTAATTTGCATGATGGCAGACTTAGCCAGACCTTTTGGGGGAGATGTGCTAATCTACAACGCTTTCCTTATGCCCATACATCCATAAATACAGTTTAATATAATGCTAATACTCACACTTCGCACGCGTAAACACGCGGTTTAGCCCTAAACTTACACCCTTGTAAGATTAAGTGTTGTGAAACTTGTACAACCCCAAAGGCCAGAGTTACGATTCGATTTGCCCCGGCGGGTTGTGTTGAGAATTTACAACAACCAATACAAACTTGAAATGCTTCGATTCTATGCTGAAAATCCAATTTATAGTTAAATATGATGTAATACCTTTTACCAGAGGTTGAAAAGTTTTTTTTTAGTTACACCCGCGTTACGCTTGTGAATTCAAACTATTTAAGTAACAGTTATAAAAACATAAGTTAATTAATATTATTTTAGAAGCTAGCAATAACGCAACTATGTAAGTTAAGGCTAATCTAACTTTTTATTTTATATTATTCGTTCTGGGGGCTTACTCAAAGTATCTTTCTATTATCGATATCGCTGATAGAATCGACAAAATTGTATGAAACTGACAATGACATTCGATAAGTCATGTGCTTGTCACGTGTGGTTCCAACGTTATTAACTTAATTATACTTACATGTATACTTTTTGTTACAGATATAATTAGTGCAGAGTCGCCGGTACAGCAAGATGGCAGCGTTCGTCGCGAAGCAGATGGTCGGCAACAAGCTCAGCGCCGTTAAAGGTTTTTATCCTTCTATTAGTCCTATCTTTCACGGAAACTATTAACATATGTAACCAAGATCACTGTAATATTTTACTTTGAATGGAGATGATGTTACAAAATATATATTTTTATTACGAAGTCTAAAACTACGAGTAGCAAGCGATGCCATTCTTTTTACAAAATATTTTACTGTCATTTCGTAAGCAGCTCCCATTACATGACAAACCTTAACATATCTACAAAACTAATTAGTCAAATATGATTAAGCGAGAATCAATCTTTGGTATCGAGAAGTTACCTCCATAAGCGAGAAACTCCGATACGAGAGAAACCTCTATAAGCGAGTCATATCGCGATTCCTTGGACTATCGATTATCCAATGTATTTCAATAGTCCGCTAAGTTAAAAGGTATTATTAAAGTTATTTAAAATGTAATACTAAAAATAAACAATAAAATATTGTTCAGGGATCATTTAAAGATAATTGATAAAAATAAGCCGCTTAGTAAAGTGAAGCGAAGAGAAGAGCTCGAAGCGAATCCTAGGGAATTAACTTCGCCCGGGGGAAATCATCTGCTAAACGTCCGCGCTTATTTATTGTACATCTCGCTCAGATTACAGCTTAATGAGATGCTAACCATAATACCTTCCACCGCAGCGACATCTAGATTCTCTCTGAGTAAATATTACCCGATGTTTTTAAGACAAATCTTTTGACGGAATAAGTAATTTGTTCTTGAAATGATCCATTTTTATGTACTTTAATATTACCGCTAATGTACATATTCCGACCCTCTCTTACAGTGTAGTAAAACATCGTAATGCAACCTTCACAAATTGGGGAAGAAGTTCAAAGATATGTGTGAAGCCCATCATGGGTCGAACTTACTACTACTACTTACTACCACGACATACGGCCGAATTGTCAAACGTGACTCAAATATTTAAGAGCGTCTTACAAGTTAAGTCGGCGCTTAAACTTCTAGGCGATCTCGTTTAATTTTGGCACTATTGACACTTTAAGCGACGTAGAAATTAGAGTTGACTTTGAACAACCGTTAGACCTTTTTCAGAAAATATTCATTCAATACAATTTGATTATCACCGCGGACTTTAAAAAGATCCTAAAAATAGAGCGTGTCTTCGTCTTTATATTATAATCCCTTTAGTTTGCAACATGTGTATTTCATATTGTCAATTCTAGCGATTTAGTTCTATGATATTCAGTTCACAATATTGCGAAGTCTATGCATTGGCCAAATAACAAAAGATCACGCACAAACGTCCCTCTAACCTTCCGAGTCAGGTGTTTCTAATGAAGAGATCTTTATACCTCGTCCAAGTTTAATCTTAGACATTTATAAAAAGGTGTAAAAATATAACAGAAAAAGTTACTTTAAATGTTTTATTCATCATCACAAATAATAAATCATAATTCATAATATCTATTATTGTTTTGTATCATAAAATTAGCAGTAAATATAACGTATCTTAAACTACAAATATGCACTTATTCTTTAAACTTGTTTCTATATTGCATAACAATTAAAGCTTCATTCACATGCAATCACTTCTCACAAAATAATTCCTTATTTAATCACTTTTTATAATAAAATTCGATACATTTATTTAGGAAGACATTAACTTACACTAACGGAAGACAATCTTATTTAATAAGGCTTTAAAATAAACTTAATAGTACTACTAAACTACTACTCTTACGGTGAAGGACAACATCGTGATGTCTGCACATAACGGTGAAGAAATTGTAAGTCATGTGTAAAGTCGCACTGGGCCAATGTGGTTGAAAAAGGCCTAATCACAATAGTGAGCTGGTGATGATGATGACTACTACTCAAAATTATAAACCTAAGTTATCTAGTCTCATTGGTCTCTATAAATGGATAGGATATAGATTAGAAATTATCGCTTTTCCGATACAAAAGCGCCTATTATGGTTAATTTCTTTTAATTTTAATCAACGATCGGTCTTTTAAACAGACTAAAAGCAGATATGTATATCAAATAGGCACAAAATACTTCGTCTTATAGCCTGTCCATTTATAGAAGTCAGTGTCTAATCTCCACAATCCATTGAATACTCTTTGTTATGAAATAGACTGATCAGCACTCTTTTTCTCATTCCCTCCTGTACTTCCGGACTGTAGCCGTCTCCCTCGTACTCCTTAACATAAGCTCTTTTTATCTTCTCATCCGAGTCCGGTATTAGCTTTCTCTTTCTCACTCTCTTACTTCTGTCCACTTCGTCTCTAGAGACCAGCCTCTTCGGACTGTACTCCTGCGGTGAATGGAACAATTTCTTTATAACCGGCTGTAGGCTTGTAGGTTTTCGTATCGGTGAATCTGAATCCATCTGCAAATTAAATTGAATTGTAAAATGAGATCAAATGATATATTTAAAGGTATTAATAATGCTATCCTTTGTTGAGATAGTTATCACTTGCTACTCGACTAAAGTATTATCCTGGTGCGAATACGGCTTTAGCGTAACTTGCCTTAGTCAAGATGTTTATTAGTTGTTATAATATTATAACTGTTAATCTATTTATTATTACTTCGAACAAAATAACGAAGCTAAGTAAAACTAAGTAATAAAAAGTAAATAACTGGGACGTGTTTTTTACGGTTCTTTAAGTATGCAGGTAGTGTTGGGATGTCTATTCAAACGGACAACAGGTAGGGATGAGCTCTAAAAGTATTTTATAACATAAAAAGCTTTTGGAAGTCGAAAAGTTTTAAGGTTTTTGTAAAACAACTTTTTTCTTCACAGTTGTAAAAGTTACAGAGAATAATAAGGGAATACAAATAAATATGAGAAATAATGTTTTAAAAATGTTAGTAATCTTACCATCTATATCTATACTACTATTATAAAGAGAGAAACTTTGTTTTTTGTATGTTTTGAAATAACTCTAGAACGACTGGTCCGATTTCAAAAATTCTTTCACCATCAGAAAGCTACATTATTCCCGATTAACATAGGCTATATTATTTAATTTCACGCGGACGATATCGCGCAAAACGGCTAGTCTTAATATAAATGCGATTGTAATATGGATGGATATTTCTTAGGTTTCTCCAATTAAACGGATCTCAGAACATAATCTGATAGACATAGGTTACTTATCAAGTTTGCTTTTTAATTTCGCGAGGACAAAGTCGCGGGCAACTGCTAGTCTTGCAAAAAATTGGTAGAAAATTCAATTATGCTAGGTTATACTGTTAGTGTAACTATAACATTGTAATCAATTAGAATTAAACACATATTATTGTAAAAGGCAAATTGTCTAAAAAGACCCTAAAAGTTGGATTTAATTAGTCAATTATCGTAGTTATATTTTTGTTTACAGTTCAGTGGATTTAAAAAGTCTGTAATTGATGATATAATATTAAGAGGATTATATAAAATTACTTTTACAGTAGTTTTTATAGTTACACGTAAAATTATCTCATATTTTTATACATTTTGTACTAAAATTACATAGAACTAATTAAACGTGTGTCAAATTGATTTAAAGACATGTTATAAAAGGATGTAACTATTATCATAACTTACAAACACAGAGTTAAACTCCCGAATCATTTAAATTGAACAAATTGTTCCACAGATGAATAAGAAAGAGACAAAAATATATTCCAGCAGAAAACAGGGACCAAAGACAAATATATACAAAAACAAACCACACTTACCAAATCCGAATCAGGTATAAATTCCACAGATGTATTGAGCACATTATTTCTAAGAAGCATTATAATATTCTTCCTATCTACAGTATTAACGGGCGTGGTATATGCACTTGTGGCGGCCATTTTGTTTTTAACGTGACTCACAAACACGTCTGCACAGGACGAGACGCGTCCGAAGACTGAACGCATAACAAATGCATAATCTTTGCTAGTTTAGTATGCGTCGGCGTTCGTCAACGAATGCTTCTACGAAATATTGACATCCCGCTCACTCCCTTCGAAAAGATAAAGACAACAGTATTCTTTTGTTTGTGATTATGACGTAGTAAACGATGACGCTTTTAATTAATAGTATTAACTGTCGCCCGCGACTCTGTCGACATGGAAATAAATATTAAACTTAGAAGTAGCCTATGTGTTCTTTAAGGCATCATTAGACCGATGTCACGCAAAAAACTGCCTTACGCCGAAACAATATTTCCGTTTTTTTCGCGAACTCTCAAATGACAGATTATGTTCTACATCTGTGCAAAGATCTGTTCCATCTTTCTGGAGATACCTAACAGCACCGATCCTTACATCTATCGAAAAGGTCAGGAAATGAAAATCGATTTTATAGAATATTCACTTTGTTTATATTTCATAATGTTATAATTTCAAATATTGTTCTCTTACAAAAGAGAATAAATACAAAAAGAAAAATCTTATAGAAAATAGCTATAAATATTATATCAAAACATTTTATTCTATTATTTAATATAATTTGATTTGCTTCTTATTATTTTATTTATTTAGAAAACACATTATTAATTCATTAGAGTGTAGACAACGTTATACATAATGTAAATATAATAGTATATACCATTAGAGATATTAATTTTAAATTACTTTTAACTCTGAATATAAATACACTATAGAAATAACGTTGTCATTTAACTTTATTAACAAATCATTTTTAACTGAGATATGAAAATTAAATTCGACATCTTTATAAACTAAAATAAAGCGGATAAAAACTCATGCGTTGCTTCGGTGAAGGTACCGAATAGTTTTGAACCCTCGGAGGCTCTTCAGGGAAAGCTACAGGCAGACTACAAACTACTACCACAGGGCAAAACTATTCGGTATCGTCACCAAAGCAACGCAAGAGTTTTTAGACGCTTTATTTTATTAATTAATATAACTAAACATCATTCTAAATTAATTAAATGAGTATAAAATATAATAATATATAATATACATTTAATTAATTAATAGTCAAAATGTATTTTATTACAGATATATAGATTTTGTAAATAATGTTATCGAAATAACAAATATATCTAACTTTATAATAATTATGTTTAGATTTTTTTCTCCATGTCTTATTGATTTTGGTCATATTCTTCTTGCTTTCTTAAAATCTTCTCTTATTATGTGTTGAGAATCTGAAAAATGTTAATGTTTAATTTCATTTGATTATTATAAGAAATATCAAAAAGATTATAACTACCCTTTGCAATATTCTCTTTATTTTCATATTTATTTTTGTATATTTTTTCAATATTATCTTCGTTGATTTTGGAGTCGAATAATTTGGTGGATTTATTGTTTTCATTGTAGTTTTTATCAGCAACTTTTGTGGTATGCTTATTATTTTCCTTTAGAATTAAAGAGTTTGTTTCGTTCTCTCCTACATTGGATATTTGATCGTTACATTCATATTCTCTCATCATTAATTCTAAAGTATTTTTATAATTTGCTTCAAGTTGTATTTCTGATGTTATAAGTTTTCTTTTTATATAAAATGCTATATTCCCAACTGTATTACTTAGACCACATATTTTTGTGTATTCCTTAAATTCTTTTAAGAATAATTTTAAAGATTTCATATTACGTTTACAATAATCTCTGATTAGAATACTTGCGTCAAGTATTTCAGCTTTAGAAGTTCCGTTGTTTTGTTTCTTGTTTGTGTTTTGTTTCTTGATCGTATTTTGTTTCATTATTTCTTCATTTGTCTTCTGGATTTGTTGTGTTATAGCAGGGTATAGTGCCGGGAAATTATTGACTAAATATGATGATAATGGAGGTCGATTTGTGAACAGATCGAGTTCGTGCTGTCTGCTCGCTGCTCGCCTCTCTTCTGATAGTGTTTCTTCCTGGAATTTAATCAAACGGTAATTAAATACAATAACGAGGTATGGATCAGTTTTGTTGTTATTTAATAACAAATTGTCTTTCGTTCTTGGATATTTTAATGTCTAACCCTTTTACCGTCGTAGACCATCTTTCGCAGAATTGTGCAGTATCTTTTTAAACAGGTTCTAGCCCATTGTATCCCATTAATAATATGCCTAATTTCTTTGTGACGTGAATCGATTTGATGCCTTTTGATTTAGTCTCTCTGTACACTTACCAAAGCTTCCAAATAATGGTAATAGTCGCAGATATGTTGGAATTTATTCCTCTGTCCGCAATGCATCCACACTGCGAAGGCTCGCCGAACTGTGGCGCTGCTGTAGGCGAGGGACGGTGGATCTAGAAGGCTGTGGTTCTCATCGTCATGCTTTAATGAGGGCTGGTTTGCCATACCTGGGAACATAGTTCGACTTCAGTTGGCACGTCGGACAGATGTGTTACGTACTGACATGACTACTTAAATGTAAACTATACGCTTAGGATACTAACAGTGGTAGAGCCCGCTTTAACATCTTCGCACGAATTGGCTATCTCGCCCGGTGAAATACCACGACCACACAGAAGACTGACGTGAAATGGAAGCAATTCCGTGTTTCGTGCGAAGAGCGTGGTGCCGGAGGCCTAATTTTTATCCACTTCCCCTTCCTATCCTTTTCCTACAAGGAAATGATGGGAAGAGGAAGTGGATTTTCCGGGGGAGGAGACGCATGGGGCGAGGAATTATCCTCTTGCTGTGCGTCTCCTTCTCCGAAGATTAAAGGGTAGGCAACGTATCTGCATTTGCAGATGTCTATGGGCAGCGGTCGCTTCGCTATATCAGCGAGTCCAGGTGGTCGCCTGCTCGTTTGCCACTTTATGTTATAAAAAAAAAACTAAATGGTTTGTTCTTCGTATTATTGACCTTCCGCATAACAAAAGTACAAAACCTAATATAAAAACTAAATTTCATACATGGAATTGAGGGATTATTTGTTGTATATTAAGATGTATATCACTTACCTATGTACAAGCTTTTATTTTCACTTCAATATAACTAAATTTGTATAACCCTTATCATTAATATAATAATGAACAATACGATTGACATAAAGGCTTGCGTGACCAGTCCACACAAACCTTCTATAAAATATTTATCAAATTACCCTCTAACATTTGACATTACAGTTCCTGAAATTGAAACACTCAAATATTAAAAATGGGAGATTTAAACTTTAAACGGGCTAATTTTTATTGAATTTACTACTCTAACTAATTTAAAGATTTAAAAAAATCTTAACATTTTTATTATTCATTTTATTTTAATTTACCGAATAAATTATATTTTTAAACCTCATAAATAAAAATGTAGTACAGACTGCATAATCATTACAAATATATTTTTATAAAGCAACATATTTCATGACGGTTCTGAAAATTGGGGAAATAAATAATTTTAATAAAACAGTGTATCAATCATTTTTATTTTCATCGTATAGAATTTTAAGCAAATACATTATAATTTTTTTCTTAGTCGGACATATTTTTATGTTTAAAAACTATAGAAGAAATAACTCTTTATGGGCACATAATTTCTATAATTTAACAACATATTTTTATTTCAAAATATTACTTATTATTTATATTAGACAAAATAAAAATAATTAAAAAAAATACAAACGAATTCAGAACCCTTTTTTTGAAGTCGGTTAAAATATGGTTGTGTCTTATACATTATTCATTAAGATTATTAAAGGTTTTTCATACAATCACAATTATTATTTCTTACAATATTTAGTTATGTATTACAATAATTATTATAATCGTCTTTGTTAACAAAACTATACTTAAAACATTATAATCTTAGGTTACATATCACATTTCTCATTGAGAAAATCGCATTTACAGTCAAAACCGGTTACAACAACATTGAATAGATTGATAATATTTCGTCGTAATAATAGTGTAATGTAGTTCGACTCACGATGGGCTACAATTTTCCGCAACTCCACGACTAGCGTGGCTTTACACATATCTTTGAATTTCTTCACCGATATGTGCAGACATCACGATGTTTTCCTTCAACGTAGCCCTACTTCATTAGACCGATGTCATGCAATAAACCGTCATACGACGAAGCAAAATCTTCGCGAACTCGGTCTAATGAAGCCACGGGGTAAGATGGTCGTAATAATGAATAGGTTTATTACTGAATTGGTGTTGGTTGCTTGAATCGATTTGTCATATCAATGTCGTATAAAACGGTTTTAACTGTGTTAGAATAATCATTTGTGTTTTCATCACATGTAACAGTTAGAAATAGGCGTAATCCCGTCCTGTATTTGGAGACTTAGTTATATTATCGAATTCCATGTTGCTTTCTTTTGCCTTCGCATCTTTGAAACTTTTGAAAAAAGCATCTACGGTTATTTTCCCTTCTAGAGCATTTATTACAACCTTTTTAAAAGGTGTATTTATAAAGTTTAGTGCTTTTTTGGGTGTTGTAGCATCCGAAGGGTTGAGTTGGTTGTTCAACGAGCACGTTTGAAGCCATGTTTGTACGTCATATGCAGCAGGCGAAGGTTGTTTATCATTCCAATTTGGTTTAGGCAGTATATCGACTTCTGGTGATTTGGGTTGTTCTTTGCTTTTATGTTCCGTGTCTGAGGAACACTCTGCTTCATTGAAGGTGTCTTTCAGGTCACATGCTTCTATTAATGCTATGAGCTCACGTCTTGTTTCCTGTAAATTGAGCTCCTGAAAATAAAAAAAAAACATTTAATAATAAGGTTGGAAATATTATTACAAATGTAATAATTGGAATGTTATTATTATTTAACTTAATTTTATTAGTTTTTAAGATTATAATATGGCATTGAAACACTTATTATTTGGCTTAGTTTATAAAATATCGAAATTAACACCTTTTTTAGTCTATTTTAGTTTCATTTCAAAGTAAGAAGTTTTAAAGTATAATTAGTCCGATTGTTTTTAATCTAAATATTAAATAAATAACTAGCTGTAACATTTAGTTCTACTATTATGCAGAGGGCAAATAATATAAAGTTGATAATTCTTGTCTTCTTAGATATAATTTAGGTAAGGTTCTTACAAATTATAAACTCATGATATTAAAAAAAATATATATAAAGAAATAAACTTACCAATTGATAGTAGCTGTCACTGTAATAAATATCACTCATGTTGACCACAACCACAACCCAATTTAAAAACAATAAAACTTTGTAATCCAGATTATATTTGATAATAATATCTAGAATTTGTTTTAAGTCGTTTTTTTATAATTAAGGCGATAGGAGGCGGCAACCGCGCTCTCAATCACCGCCTCACTGAAATAAATCCCTAAAACTACCCGAAATTACTAGTTCAACCAAAATGCAATATACCTGACATTTTGATAAGCAATTATACCACCTATTACGACTAGCATACGAGTCAATTTACTGCGAAGCTTATCTGTCCATTCTTATCAATGTCATAAACATTAACAATTGTTTTTAAACATCTTTTGTCTCCTTTCATCGTAATTGCAAGAAAGAGATGCCTAGTTATAAACTAGAAATTGAATTCTAGGAATACATTTTAACGTCCATTAGCTAATTGAATATTTGGAAAGTTTTTAAGTAACGAGATTATTAGTCTAATGGCCACTAAGTGTAAACTAAATTAATTTATTTGGATATTTATTATTGTAGCCATGCTCTTAAAAGTTAAATATGATTGTTGGCATTTAAAAAACATGGCAGTTAACACATCGTTGTAACTACAATTTAATTAACATTTAAAAACGAGAAATACACTTTTATTTTCCCAGTATTTTTTGAACGACAATTCAAACTGCGGTTGTGAGTTAACTGCTTTATTTTTTAACAATATTCCCGTTAAATTCCGATTTTAACAGAAAGACTATTCTGTAAAATTTCTTGCGCAAACAAACTTATGCAGCTGTTCTATTGTGACTTCTTATCAACGGATTTAAAACGACTAACAAATAATATAATTTCTAAAAGCGAACGTAACTTATTTATGATTTCAAGTTAGGCACAACTTTAACTGTAACTTTTTATTCCATCAAAGAATACTTATAAACCAACACAAAATTTATTTTAGCTTACAATAGAGACAAGAACACAAAATGTGTTTTAACTTATAGGACTTAAGGAACAATTTGCAATGCGTGAAAAAGGTTATAAGTCTTGCATTTAAAAAAAAATAATAAATATAAGTACTTTGGCATATAAATAAGTTTGAAGTTTAAATTACTAAATGTGTCTTATTTTTGTTGCAGGTAAGGACGGGCTTAGATACTTTTGGTTGATGTTTAACGACCAGGTATTTATCTGCACAAAATATTTAAAGAGGTTTTTTCGAGTTGCAATAAAGTGGCTTGTGTTGCTGTCAATTCCAATTTCATGTTAAATTACGTTCGAAAAGGAATTCGATCTCGTATCGTGTCGTATCCGTGACAAAATTATCCTAATTCGGTATCCCTCGTACTCGCGTGTCATATGTCTTCGCGTAATTCAAGAGATGTGACACGAATGTATCGATTAATTCTATCTCGGTTTATATTAACACACTAAATGTTCCTAATATTTTCTAATCGTTATTACAGTGTACAATGATACAAAATATAAAAATCTTCTGTTTTTGTTCCTAAATTGTGTCCTAAAATGAAATCCAATTTCAGATTTGGCGGAACATTATAAATGTTCTTAAAAATTCCACTTTACTACGTTTAAATTTCGTTCCTTAAAAGCTCACGTTCGTCGATAATTTCGATGTGGCACCGACCTACTTCCTTCGCCCATTAAATTCCCCGCGGCTCATTGTTCTAAAGATCGCACCATTCAATACCTATCTATGCGGGAAAGAATCCGGCAGCTCTCAATATGCGGTCGCAGCACGACAAATATTGGAGGGGCGAGGCGGCGATGCGGCGAGGCGGCGAGGCGGCCTGCTATGCCGGGAATTTCACTGGCTTTAACGCTTCACTTTAAGGACGTGCGCCGGGTATCGATATGTCGATGTCGAACGTCGTACGTGACTATTAGACTCTGCTAATGGCGTTAACGATCATTTGTTGGCGAATGTCGAATGTGTGTAATGGGTATTGCTTATTGCATATAGAATAAAGATGCTATAGGGCGTGAAAGGAAGCTATGGCAGTTTTCATAGAACATTCGAGAACGAATTTCGTCAGCACATCGCGTTTGAAAGTTAAGTCTGTATCTTTATCGATAAAAGAACATAGTGCGGACAAAATATAAGTCACTTTTAGATCATCTAAGTACATCAGGAAGTGTTAGACAGAGTTAAAGAAGACAGGACAATATTAAACACAATAGAAAATACGAGGCAAAGTTGGGGCATCTGATACGACACGACGACCTGATAACTACAATTATAGAAGGGAAAATAAAAAGAAAAAAAGACAGGAAGACCGAGAACAACTTACATCAACCAGATAAAAAAGAAAGTGGACGTCGTGTCGTATCAGAAGGTCAAGATGTTGGCACAGGACAGAGAGTTGGAAAGGGCTCCATCAGGTCCAAGAACTTTAAATTACAGAAGTGTAGTACACTAATTTGTCTATTCTATTATTGAGTAAATCCTTGATTATCGTACATATTCAATATTCTAGGTCTACTAATTGATTCTAAATTATTAAGTTACACATCATCCACTTCTAAGCCTTTATTATATCTCGATGTACTCTGCGAGATATTTCAAGTAATATCGAGGTCATATAGACTCACCCCGGGGGTGCGTGGGGGGCGCGCGGGGTGACATTCCTGCACGTCTGCGATCTGGCCTCCGAGAGGACGCCTCTTGAAATCTTATGAAGTAAGCCGACAGAAAACTATTTCACTATTTTAAGAAATTGAAATCCTTTGTGAAAATAGTATTTTATGTGCCGATTTCAATTGACTTATAAAAATATATCTAAATGCCACGATATCTAACAACCTTAAACTTTTAAACTTGTTGTACTTGCACTTATTAAATTTGTGTTATATTTAAAATTACATAATTAATATTTACGTTGATATAATTCATACTTCGTATTACTTGTTTTACTAATAACTTGATATCAAGCGTACAAGTAAACAACATTAGGTCATCGATATCGATAGTTGCATAGCGCGTCCCCATTGCGTTTGCGGAGGGGGTACTACGTGACGTCACCATGGCAACGGCGAGCGTCGGCCGCAGGGTGCCGCGCACGCCGACGTCGCGTCTATAGCGAGCTTTATTTTTCTATTTTACTAACATTACTTCTATTTGCATTTACATTTAGTGAAAAAGAACTCATGGGAGTTACTCGTAGTACATACGCTACAAATCGATTCGATGAACATCAAAATTGTATGGAACTAACAATGACGTTCGATATCTCTCACGTGACAAGCATATGACTTATCGAATGTCATTGTCAGTTTTTATAGATTTTTAATTCTATCATCAGTATCGCCAATCGAAAGATACTTCGGGTCACCGCCTGATGTTTTATAATATTTTAATTAGTTATTAACTCTTGACACAAAAGTATTGCATATCGACTATTGGTAACATTGGATACTAAAGCGAGCCAGCGTCCGGATAACCGGGCGCGGTAAATCAGCATATCCGGCACATATCCGCGCCGTATACGATATTATCCGTTCGCAAACTGTGAATTATACCCGTTTTATCCCACAGTAAGCCCGTTTTACGACCTTAGGATTGGTTGCGTATAAATTTTTATATCGCTTCGGATATCGCCGGATATATCCGGATATCGGATACGATGTCGGATTGAGATACTCCGATACAGTTCCTTATTCCCTTTCAATATAATTCTCAATGGATTGTAATAGCCGAGCTTTTCACTGTTGAATATAAAGTTATGTTCGAGTACAACTGAAGGCATAAATAGTTGAAAATCTTCAACATGATGGGAAGTGGACTTGGCAGGGGAGGGGGCGCGTATAAAGAGGAATTATCCTCTTGCTGTGCATCTCCTCTGTAGATTAAGGGTAGGCAACGCATCTGCAATTGCAGATGTCTATGGGCAGCGGTCGCTTCCGCGTGGCTGCTTGCTCGTTTGTCATTTTTTAATATAAAAAAAATTGGAAGTGATGAACAGGCAAAGATATTAATAGTTGAACTTGTTCAATATGTAGATATAACTGTTTTAACCCTTCGATCTGAGAGACTTTCATTAGAAACTCTCGGTTTTTGATCTGATAAGAACAAATTGACACTACAAAATTAGATCCAATCTGATTTGCCTAGCATTTATACAGAAAAAACCATGGTGATCCGAAATACTTCCTAAATAACTAAGCATAACTTAATTCCTATGTTCTTTGATTATGTTATACTAGCTGTTGTTAGTAACTTCGACCGCGTGGAATTAAAAAATATAGCTTTTGTTACTCAGGGTTAATGTAGCTTTCTAACGGTGAAAGAATTTTTCAAATCGGCCCAGTAGTTTTTGAGTTATTTCAATACATACAAAAATACAATGTTTTCCTCTTTATAATATTAGTAAAGATTATGCAAAATAAAGGGAACTTATAATCTACATTCTATCAGTCTCAGCTGGTTTCACAAACGCAATCAATTCTTTTACTTAGATCGCGTTAAAGAAAATCTATTGTCTCTGCTGGTCCAATTTCAATCGGATTGGGGTTAAGCGCTCCGTCATTATGGGGCAATTGCATCCCCCGGGGCTGGGAGCATTTGCATTTCACACCCCATTTGGTACGCGACGCCTCGACGAGAGAGTAGATGTAGATAACAACTTTTATGGCATGTTAAAAGAATTGTTAGAGGATTTGCAACAAGAGTTATATTACAGTCAAAGTTGGTTAAGCGAGACCAGGGTAAGCAAGTAACCTCTATAAGCGAGAATGATTCTCTGGTCCTGACAGGCTAACCTCCATGCGCGAGAAACTCGGATTAGAGGGAAGCCTCTACAAGTAAGACAAATATCGCAGTCCTTTGGACTGTCGCTTTTCCATGTTCGACTGTATATCAATTGAACAGGGCAATTACGAGTGTGACTTATTGAGGTGGTTGACACTGTTTAAGAAATATTTAACGCAATTTTGTATTGAATGTAGCTGAAACTTAATTACGTTTTATTCGTCTACAAAATATTACACCCTCGGGGACTACCCTAAATACTTTCCGATGGAATCGACAAAAATGCATGAAACTTACAATGACATTCGATAAGTCGTGTGAGATATCGAACGTGACTGTCAATTTCTTACATTTTTGGCAGTCGTTATAGAATCTCTTCATAGCTAATATGCTTTGGGTTACCCCCCTGATGATACTCACCAACTATTAAGTTAACGAAATAATAATTATCCAATGTTCATAATAAAATAAATAATAAATTGGATAACGCATAAAAAATAATTTCACCGATGAACAAGTGACTGCCTTTTGTTCATAAATACAGTATTTAATACGCGACAAAGCGTTAAATACAACCTATACGCGTATAGGGTTGTCACTCACGAGATTTCTTTTAATGAAAGATTATTTTTAAATTAATGAAGACATCGTATGATTGGTCATGAAAGTAAAAAAGTTTTCTGCATTCTTTAGCAATGCCTCTGCCAATTATGTGAACCCTTCAATATCAAAAATTAGAACTACAATATAATATCTTATCTCTTGTAGCGCCATCTTTAATCTGACCTTTATTAATCTTTAGAGCCTACATTATGAATAAGTAGCATATCATAATCATTGTGTTTCATCAAGTGGTTGCCAAACATCAGGGAATGGACAAATAACGCCAGCATGGAATAGTTTGTTCGCTAAGCTGACGGCCAACCTCCATAAAGGAGAGACACTTGGAAATAAAGAGAGAGAGATCATTGTGTTTAGTCTACGGCCAACGGAAAAGTCTTCATTGTGAAATAATGAGTTACACACACATCTGTGGCTCCTCTGGCGTTGTGGTCCATGGGCGTTGGACCAACTAATTTAGTTGCTCCGCTGCTCGTTTGTTCCCTTCTCCTATAAAAAATATATTGTCTTTTAAATACTTAGTTACAAGTTCTTTGTGTGCGAAGTGACAGCCCTAGTGTCGGTGGAGCGCGGCGTCTGTTCGCGGACGATATCTCGCGTGGTCGCCTCTGCGCACCCGTTATTTATGTAGCTACACTCAGCCGCCCGAATAACACTGTCGCTTAAAGCCTGTACGCTTTGTAATATATGACCAGCAAGGAAACTATGACAGAGGCAATAACAATTAGGCCAAGAAATCATAGACGTAATCTTAAATCTTAATCATATTAGAAATGCAAATATTACGATGGTACAATACCGAAACGGCTAAACGGATCATAATGAAATTTGGTATAGTTGTAGAACACAGACCTGAAGAACACGTAAGCTGATTGTTATGTTATTTTAGTTCCGGGGAGACGGAGTCACGGGCGGCTGCGAGTATGCTATTGTATAACTAACAGGATCTTCGTGCCTTGTTAAGTTGGCTTAAAATATGTGTAACAAAATATGAAAACACAGATTCGCACAGTTCAAATGTCATACCAGAAACCAAAACGTCTATCACGCGAACAAACAATAGAAGCACTCACAGAGATATGAATATCAAGGGAAAGAGGCCAATTATGTGGGCAAAGAGGCTCCGCGGCCGTCAAACGCAGGAGAAGGCCCCGCAAAGTGCGCGCCGACCGGAAATTGCCGCCGCCATCTTGCCTGCGGACCGGAAACGCGCCAAATTATCCGCGCGGAATGCGACCGCGGCCCTCGAGAGCCTCCGCTATTGATTGCCAGACGGTTTTTAATCGACTGGGAAATCTAAAGTTCTCTCTCGCTTATTTTTTATTTTTTCTCTTTTAATATAACCGAGGTTTTAGTTGTTTATTAAATATTTTCGAAATAAAAATGAAAACATTTACATTGAGATAAAGAAGAGACGATAAAAAATCACATTAATTTTCGTTTTTTTTTCATGGTAAGAGAAATATTAGTGATGTGAATTCGTTGTTAAAATAAAATTAGAAAGATCTTGCCCTACTATGTATTAATTGGGTATCTTAGATATTTAGAACATCCCTTATTTTTAATGTTTGTCAATAAAAAACATACATTATAACCGAAAACTTAAACGTATAAATTAACAAAGTAAGTGTATATTTCAAAGACAATTGGAAATAATTTACAACTAAATCACAAGTTAAACCCCTTCATTAAAGTGTGAATCCTTCTTCTTTCTTTGAACTTCGAGTATAAAAGACAACTCGTGGCAAGCGGTGGTTCCCGAGATCCCGAGATCCCGAGCTACCTCGGCCCTGGGATCCCGGGGGAGCGACAAATACGATTACGCGCTCTTTGATTACGCAAATCAGGCTTCTTAAGACGACCGGCGAACGACTAATTTTATTATAGACTTGATGCGCTCCGTGCACCGTTCAATACGAGGTATTAACTTGAGCAAGCACTTGCTAAAATATTGTTCGTAAGAAACGGGATTCTTACCACGAAGCACTTGCTATTGAAATGTACTAAATATATTAATATTATAAAAAGATAAACTTTGTATTTTTGTATTTTTGTGTGTATTGAAATAACTCAAGAACTACTGGGCAGATTTCAAAAAAATTTTCACCGTTAGAAAGCTACATTTTCCCCGAGTAACTTAGGCTATATTATTTAATTTCAAGCGTACGAAGTCGCGCACAACATCTACTATACAATAAATAATAACACTAAAATATCTATAAAATAATTATTACTTATGGAAAGAATTCTATATAAAATGACGCCTTGAAACGAGAAATCAAGTGGGTTGATGTAATAACCACTAGAAAAATGTTGATATTGAAAGAAACCTTTAGAAAAAAGGTCTAGACTTTTTGCGTATTGCCATTTTAAATAAGAATTTAGTTTCAGTCACGCGTTGACTTAACTGTGTAAGAAAAGTGAATATTACGATTTGATAATTCATCACTTGACCGAATTAATTTTAATGACAACTCGGCCGAGTTACCAAACGCAGCACCCGCCAGACCACCGAAGGTTCATGAAAAGGACCACCTCCCCCTCCCTTTGCTCACAATAAACATTTTATTTAAAAGGAAACGCTTTAAATGTTAACTTTACGGTGACATTTTATAGAGAGAAGTCGAATTTAATTCAATTTAGTTCTATTACGAGAGAAATCTTACGTCAATAGAGGGCGTGAAATTGAATATTATTGAAATTATATTTTAGAGAAAGCTACTGCTTTTGTGTCGAATATAAGATATGGTTGAACAACCCTTTATATTTGACGCTATATTTGAAATTAATTATATTATATTTCATGAGGAAGGCATTGTCCAGCAGTGGGCAGAAAATAGCTGATTATAATGATATTTAATAACTGTACAAAGCAATAAATAATCCAAATAAAACCGAATTATAAAGAGTTATAACATATTTGTAGACATTCCTTTATATTTTAACATAAAAAATAGTAATTGCACATATATCTTTGATTGTTGTCCCAAATATGTGCAGATTTTATCACGATGTTATTCTTCACCATACAAATAATTTAATTACAGTCCAACCTGATTAGAGAGAAACCTCTATAAGCGAGACTAATATATGTAAAATATCAAAAAGTACTTCATAATATCAATATAAGAAATGTAATCAAGTATTCAGCATTACACCGCCGTCTTAGACCCGAGCTGGGTGATTAATTGTGGAGGTAATTAATACCTCCTCCTTTCTCCCCCACCCTATGTACATCCCTCAGGGATGACGGATGACTGTAATAAAACCTGAAGCTGATATGGACGTGGGCTCGAGGGTTTTTCGCTTATGAACTTATTGTAGAAAAATTTACTAATTAAATATATTAATGATCAGTTTTAAATTAAAATTGTACTGATTTTTTTTTATTTATTTAATAATACTAGCTGTTGGTGACGACTTAGTACGCGCGGAATTAAAAAATATAGCCTGTTACTTGGGAATCTTGTAGCTTTCTAATGGTGAAAGAATTTTTGAAATCGATCCTGTAGTTATTGAGTTATTTCAATATATACAAAAATACAATTTTTCTCTTTTTATATTAGTATAGATTTAGTTTTCAATTAATGGACACAAGTTAATAGAATTTGATATCATAATTTCAGTGTTTCGTCTTTTGAACTTTAATGAAAAAACATTTTTCCACTTTTCTTTATCTCTAGCGACCTGCCCCGGCTTCGCACGGGTTCAATGCTGACACATAATACAATACAAAAATGCGGAACAAATATAATTATTTACAACATTACAAACCTAAGAAATAACAGTATTTCTACACTATTTAATAGATGTTATACATATAAACCTTACTCTTCAATCACTCTATTAAAAAAACCGCATCAAAATCCGTTGCGTAGTTTTAAAGATTTAAGCATACATAGGGATATAGGGACAGAGAAAGCGACTTTGTTTTATACTATCTAGTGAAGACTTACACAACATTCTTTGCTACAATTTCCATGAGTGAGTTATTAGAGATGTCGTCTTGCTAAAGATTTCTATAATAAAGTGTGTAGCGGGTACCGGATTGCGGACAAAGTCACGCGCGACGACGATCTACCCTTTCACCCGTATTACGAGTACGTTCGCTGCGCTGAATGTGCGGTATTGGACATAAGATGAAGCGGGTTTTAGAGTTAACAATTCAATGAATTTATAATTATGGCAACGATTTTAAAATAACCAGTAGATATTCTTCAATCTATGATAATAAAAGTGGTAAAATTATTAATTATATTAAGTTCGTTGTTTATCATAAACATTATCAATGAGTAAAAAATATTACTCTTATCCTATCTTGTGACACATTTAGTTTAATGATTATTAACAAATATTACATTGATATTATAAACATTATAATTTTGTAATTTCTAGAATGACAATAAAAGTAAAGATTAATATCTTAATATATATAAATCTCGTGTCACAATGTTTGTCCTCAATGGACACTTAAACCACTTAACCGATTACAATAAAATTCGCACACCATGTGCAGTTCGATCCAACTTGAGAGATAGAATAGTTTAAATCTCAAATTATAGTCGCAACTAGCGACCCGCCCCGGCTTCGCACGGGTGCAAAACTGATACTAAATACACTACAGAAAAACTGTGAACATTGTATATAACAGCCATACTAACAATAATTGAACTCGTGCGAAGCCGGGGCGGGTCGCTAGTAGTGATATAGTTCTTCAACTTAAAATATCTCTTGTGCCTTGTTCCACAACCCCAAGACAAGAGAGCAGTAGTACTGGAGCAATAAGTCAGAATTTTCCTAATAGTGCCCGAGTGCGGCGATGAGCGCGAAAGAATTGATGGGGAGGGAACCTTCCTCTACAACTCAACCCCAACCCCGGGGGGTAACCCATCCTTGAAAGGAACACGATTCCACTTGAATTTTATATTCTAACTTAGATCAGAGAGTTTTTTAAATGGTTTTTATTCATTTTATAATTATACCTCTAATTATTGATTTGTCCTAAATGAATTACTCTCCGAAAAATACATATTGACTTTTCATAGCACATAGTTAAGATTTTTTTGTTTTTTTTTCAATCCTAAGTTTAACAAAACAAATTCTATACATTACCAAATATTTATCAGACTATCTATTAGTTTGGGCACTGTTATTAAATAAGTAAGATTTAAACGTCTTGATATTTTCGTTGAGGAATTAAGGTAATCCTCAAAGTATTAACAAGTTCCGTTAGATATTTCCCTCAGGTACAAAATAACTCGATACAAAAGACATTTTAATCTAAAACTTATGAAGATTTACAACATTTAAGTTGCTTTTATGACAAAAACATCTATTTTCAAGTATCAAGAAGTGTGAAAACTTATTTATTTCTAATCCTAAGGTTTCATTAGACCGATGCAACGAAAATAAACGGCCTTACGTCGAAGCAAATTGTCCGTTTTATACCGCGAAATCAGTCTAATGAAGCCATATAATGATTCGCTTTTTCTATATTTTCTTGGCGTTACTTCAAAATGCATACCAACGGATTTCAATACTTTTATAATAATTTTAAAAGAATTGTAGATATAAATTTGAAAGTTAAAACTTCTCGACCGCTCCCGATGAAAGCGGAGTTGTTTAAATTTTATAAACTCAAAGGCAACCGTTAAATTTTAACTGTGAAAAGAACGATTGTTAAAAGTTCCCGAACATTCTCCAGTTTATGACTCAGGATCTTAGCAATAGATCTAACAATTTTAATAAAGATTTATATTTTTGTCGTAGAATAGACTTATAAATGGCACTAGAATTTCTGGTTATATATTTATTTCTATATATTTTATATAAAAAACAGTGCACCACCAGCTGCGGAATCCGATGACTCAAGCATCCAGTGGTCAGAGCTGCAGAGAAAAGAACCTCCTCGCTATGCGTGCCGTGTCCAAAATGACTGCCTTTTATATCGGGCCCTTGATCCAACCGAATTCACTTGAACTATTATTAAATACAGAAATATTTTTTCACTTCAATTCTGGTATCTTCCTAATTAAACGCTTAAATTAAATTACTTACATAGCATTTTATTTCAATTTATATCACAAATATTATAAAGAGTACGTTGTATTTTTAAATTTTTGTATGTAAAAAGGTTAAAGGTTTTGACCCATGATGGGCTCCATTTTACGCAACTGCACGACTAGCGCGTATTTTGCGTGAATATCTTTGAATTTCTTCGCCGATATGTGCAGGTTGCATCACGATTAGATGTAATTTTTGTATGTATTGAAATAACTCAAGAACTACTGGGCCGATTTCAAAAATTCATTCACCATTAGAAAGCTAAATTATCCCCGAGTATCATAGGCTATATTATATAATTCCAGGCGGACGAAGTCGCGCACAACAGCTAGTCTAAAATAAAATGAATTTCTAAAAATATTTATTTTTTAATATTGAACAGTCAAAAAGCTATCTATTTCCTAGTTATGTAGAACAGTGGTAGCAATCAATCATAGCCTCTGTAACTAGGCGGTCGCTGCTTCACAATCACACATACATATGTATGAGCCCGGCGCCGCTCGCTAGATTAATATGGATGATTCGCTTTGGTTCCTCGTTTAGATATATTGTAAGGTCAGCATACTGATTACAATCCGGAGCCGTGTAAAAGGATTGGCTATTTAATTTGAAAAGGAAACCAGCATCGCTATTTTTCGAACGTCGGTGGCTCAGGGGTTTAGCTCTTGCCTTGTTCCTGACTTCGAATCCCGCCATCTACCAATGTGTTTTTCGATTTTCATATGTACTTTACCCGACACTCTTACGGTGAAGGAAAACATCGTCTGCACATATCGGCGAAGAAATTTAAAGATATGTGTGAAGTCACGTAAAATACGCGCTAGTCGTGGAGTGAAGGAAAATGGAGCCCATCATGGGTCGAACTACTACTTCTTCGCTATTTTTCATGTATTTACTTAAACACATAACTATAATATAATGTGATTTTTCTTTAACTCAGAGTCATTAACAGATCATTGTGTCCCTTAGTGTACAATTATGAAACACTATGAGAAACCACTTATCAAGTCTGCGTGCAGTATGCGAAACTTTCACGCCTCGGTCGAAGAGTGCCGCAAACATTAATATTATCCATTTTGGACAGCACATCTCTTTAGTATCCATACATGGATAACAGCATACATTTATACATGGTTCCTTATAAAGGTAAAGGTAAAGATTTCGACCCATGATGGGCTCCATTTCCCGCAACTCCACGACTAGCGCGTATTTTGCATGAATACATATATCTTTGAATTTCTTCGCCGATATGTGCAGGCATCACGATGTTTCCTTCACCGTAAGAGCGTCGGGTAAATATGTACATATGAAAATATAAAAACACATTGGTAGACGACGGGATTCGAACTCGGGGCCTGCAGTTTACAAGTCAAGAGCTAAACTCCTGAGCCACCGACTCTCTATAGTTTCTTATACTGGTGTCCCAAATAAATAAACCGTTCCAACTTCTTGTAAACTGAAGTTTAAATCAATATAAATCTCTTACAATGCCCTCGCTAAGAGATTGCGAGCAATTGATTTCGTCTTCACTAAATCCTCAATGCTCGTAGCCTCCAAGGTGTCGCACTTCCGGTCACAAGATGGCCGCGTTACAATTTCCGTTTGACCGCCATTATTAACCGGACTAGTATTTTGGATCTTTATCTTCATATTTTTTTTTATTTAACTTCGACTTCAACTTACAAATGTTTGTTATTATACTAGTTACACAGTAAAGAATATAATTACTGTAATATTTTCTTATTAATATTATAAATGCGAATTGGAATGTTTGGATGGATGAATGATTGTTTGAAGGTTTAACAGTGGTAGAGCCCGCTTTAATATCAGCGCACAAATTGGCTCGCCCGGTGAAATACCACGATCACACAGAAGACAGGCGTCAAATGGAAGCTATTCCGTGTTTCGTCTGACGAGTATGGTTCCGGAGGCCTAATTTTAGTGAACTTTCTCTTCCTATCATTTCGTTCTAAGGAAATGATGTGAAGGGAAAGTGGATTGGCGTGGGAGGGGACGCATAAAAGAGGTATTATTCTCTTGCTGTGCGTCTCCTCTTCCGTAGATTAAGGGTAGCACATCTGCAATTGCAGATGTCTAGTCTGGACAAACACATAGGCTATAATAAGTTTTTTTAGTTACTCGCATACGGAGTCGAGTGCGACAACTAGTTAAATCATAACATTAGATAATGAAGTCCATACATCAGTAGGTAATGTCCATTAACCCTTTGGGTTGTGATTTAATATGAAGTCACTCAATCATTTCTGAGCGGTCTGTACTCGGTATCATCAATTACGACGACACGAGTATCGCCAGTGGAAATAAGAAAAGGGTCATTAACGATCTTGTTAATTATAATATGAAAACTATGTTATAGTTATGTCTAGTGTATTGTAGTTCGACCCATGATGGGCTTCATTTTTACGCCGCGACTAGCGCGTAATTTGCGTGACTTCACACATATGTTCGAATTTCTTCGCTGATATGTGCAGGCATCACAATTTTTATTTGATATATCTTCCTTACATAGTACGAGTATAAAACAATTACGCATTTTTATGTTTGTCCCTATATATGCTAGAATCTTTAAAACTACGCAACGGATTTTGATGCGGTTTTTTTAATAGATAGAGTGATTCATATTGAAGGTTTATATAACTAGCGACCCGACCCGGCTTCGCACGGGTTCGAGTATTGTTAGTATGGCTGTTATATACAATGTTCACAGTTTATCTGTTGTGTATTTAGTATCAGCATTGGGAAACTAGTACTAATATTAAAACTGTGAAAGTTACGATGGATGTTTATTAGAAGGTAACGAAACGGCTTAACGGAACTTGTTGAAATTTTGCACACATGTAGAACATAGTGTGGAAGAATACACAGACTTACTATGTTTTTAGTTCCGCTTACCCATGGCTTCATTAGACCGGGTTCGCGATAACGGAGTTTTACTTCGGCGTAACGACATTTTTACCGTGACATCGGTCTAATGAAACCGTAGTGTTAGACGAGGTATTAATAATTATAATTTGCTGACACATAAGTTGCACTAGATTTAATCTCGTTAACTCGTAGACATCGAGTTGTGCATTTAATACAATACTGTGACATCAACATGATTAACTCGTTCCTCCATGAAATAGCACAATACACTACATTATTAAACTAGGAATTTAAACTCTATTGTAATATAAATAGAGTACAGTTTTAATTGTGTTAGAATAAATTATTGTTTTCTTGATATTAATTATCCGAGTCACTTGAGGCGTTGTTCAAGGATCGTTGGGTTCTTATAAAGGTATAGAAATGTTATGATTTGGAAGATGGATGTCCAGCGTTCTTATGTTTATATTTTACTATTATTTAGTATAGGTTTTCACCGTAAAACATTTTGTTTATAGATATGTTGTTAGGAATTGTCTTTGACTCATTTTGTTTCAACAGACGACATTTTAAAAAAAATCAGCAGTGGAATTTCGCGGTTAGATTTTTACTTTTCTATGGCAGTAAACTTTTACTATACTTAATACGAATAAATTAATATTACTTACTAAAACTAGATCTAAGAAAAAACCATTTTGTAATTAGTAATGCCTTATAATAAGTTAGGTCTTCTGAATTTTATTTAAATAAACAAATGATATACAACAAAAGCTGTGATGTATATTCTAATAAGGTATGTTAAGGCAGTATCACGAATAAGATAAATCAAGGCTTTGATGGACAGAGGCTCTCGGACGAAACAAAATCGTATCCCAATGTAAATACTACAGAAGGTTTACAGGAGCTTTCTTGATTATTATAATAAGATCTTCTAACATGCTTTTGTATAAAGAAATAATATCTACAGGTCCTATATTTAATGCTGTAACCTTTTTAGTTAAGAAATCTTTAAGTACTTTCAAACTATGCTAACAAGATTCCAGGAAAAAAACATAAAATTACAAAAGTCAATTAATTAAATTACATAGTGACTTCCGCAAAAAATATTTATAAGATCGAATGTAAAACTTAGTCATATTAAATTATAAAATACTGACTATCGTTCGCGACTTCGTCCGCGTGGAATTTAAAAAAATATTATTACTCGGGAAGCTTTCTAAAGAAAATATGCTCAAAATAAAGGGATAAATTTAGAAATGACGGCTGATAGGGCAGTTTGGAGTAGTACATACTGTACCAACCCTCCATAGGGACATCGGCAGGTTGATGATGATGATGAGGGCCCAGCAGTTTTGCGACTTATTTCAATACAAACAAAAATATAAATCTTTCCTCTTTATAATACAGTCAAACCTGGATTAGATAGAAACCTCTATAAGCGAGAGCCATTCTACGGTCCCGATATTCTACCTACATAAGCGAGAAACTCGGATTAGAGAGAAACCTCTATAAACGAGAGTAATATCGCGGTCCCTTGGACTCTCAACATAAATATTTAAACATAATCTATCAATTGTTATATAGTATTTGTGTTAAAATGTTACATACATATCAATTGACTTGATAGTAAATGAAACCGGAAGCGGACGTCGATGAAACTAAAACAATAGATGATTTACCGGACTATCGCATCTAGTCTTCACATCCGATATCCGAACTAGGTTAACGGATATTCCAATTTTAAAATAAATATTTTCCGTTGAATAATATCGATACTTTATCGTTTTGAAATTTTTCATATTTCGAATTGGGTTTGTTCTAAAATTGAAATTCAAAAATGTATAGAACGATGTAATGTTTTAATTTGAACAGAGCGTTGTTTAAATTATTTCTATATTGTTGATGGTTCTAGTTAGTTAAGGGACAAAACTAGCAAATATTTCATTTGTTTCTTTATTATGAAGAGTCTCATTAACCTTCAAATATTAATCACTACATTGTTAAAACAAAATTGCTTTCTCTGTCCCTATACCCCTATGTATCCTTAAATCTTTAAAACTACGTAACTGATTTTGTTGCAGTTTTATTAGATAGACTGATTGAAGAGGAAGGCTTATATGTATAACTAGCGAGCCGCCCCGGCTTCGCACGGGTGCAATGCATATACTAAATACACCAGTGCGAAGCCGGAGCGTGTCGCTAGTTTTGTATACATTGTTACCATTATGCTGTCTGTATCCATCACTTATTCCATTTTTTTCTAATGTCAAACCCAACATGTAAAATGAACGGGTTCAAAGACCCTTATGTTGGAAATTTCATTTTATTTCTTATTCCCTTGTCAAGATAGCTGGTATGTCAAGAGCAGGGCAGGGACGGAAGGGGAGGGGCCTTTGTCTCCTGCCTTACTCTACGATGACGTCTGCTATCCTACTATTACATGTGCTCCTGGTATTTTAAACTCTTTGTTCCATCACGAAAAATTTAAATTTTTCCTTCCAAGTTTTTGAGTTATTTAAATACAAAAATACAAACCTTTCCTTCTTATAATATTAGACATTCGATTTTATTGTTATTTATTTTTGGATCCTATATCTAATAAATCAATCGTTGTATACATTCCTTATTAATGTATTAGTTCATTCACTCATTCGATATAAAAGCGAGTAATTTCCATTAGAGGCGTTCATTCCCCTCGCATTAGTTATCAGAGGTGAAGTGATGTCTGATGGATTGCATGTCGATACTGATTTACTTTATAAGGAATGCTTGCGAACTGTCAATAATCAATAAACAGTACGAAAAAATACTATTAAAATTACGTTCTTAGGTGAAGGAAAACATCGTGATGCAACCTACACATATCGGCGAAGAAATTCAAAGATATGTGTATTCACGCAAAATACGCGCTAGTCGTGGAGTTGCAGACAATGGAGCCCAACATGGGTCGAACCTTTAACCTTTTAATACTATTAAAATTCTATATAAATTTTACTTTTTTCTTAAGCTTTTCAAAGTTACGTGGGTGATGTTACACCATGTAACGCCTCCTGAGTGCAGGAATGCTCGCCAACTAATTTGCTACACTACGTAAAATAGTTTTATAAGCTATATTTATGTTTACTGACGTGTTGTATTTCATTTTAGAAGTATATAAACGGAAAGCACTCGAGTAAAATAAATTAGTTCATATTGTTCTAAACTAATAATAATATATCAAAAACAAATTAATTATCTATTTATTATCGAAATAAGGAAATAAATCAGCATCCAATTTCCCGTTAAAAGCCCGTCAATTACAGCGTTAACAAGTGACCTGCGCAACCTCTTCAGATAATAGAGAACAGAATTGATTTGTGTGAACGCACGTTAATACACTGCCAGCGCCCCCTTTAGTTTTCAATCTGCACTTCGCTTTAAGCCTTTTATATAGCACGTAAGTCTTTTTTAAATAAAAGGTTTGTTTAAACTAGACAAACGTTTGAAATTTTTATCATTGATTTCTGTAGTTCTAAGCTTTTATTTGTCAAAGAAATTGCAAATTAAATTGATAACACATTGTTTGAATAAACTTGTAAAGATAATTTAGTAATGTGCACTTATTCTGTGTTTATGTGGTCGTCATTTTATTTATCACTAGCTGTTGTGCGCGACTTCGTTCGCTTCAATTAATAAAGCCTATAGTTATTGTGGGATAATGTAGCTTTCTAACGGTGACAGTTTTTTTGAAATCGGCCCAGTAGTTCTTGAGTTATTTCAATACATACAAAATTACAAAGATTCTCTCTTTATAATATTAGTATAGATTTCCATCATATCATAATTAAAATACTGTCTACAAATAAAACTGGAGCGAATCTTCGTCTATGAAGGTATTTTAATAAAACATATACTATTTCAATTACAAAAACAAACAGTGCATTAGTAGAGGGCACGTCGTGGTGTGCGCCCGCGGGGGGTCGCAATAAGAAAACGTATTCACCCCGGACCACTTGCCTTCAACATACATACGTATGCCAAAACAGGGTTGACGCTTCATTGCTTTTCTTTTACATTTTTTTTCCTTTATTTATTTTCAATAAATTCGAAGTTGAGAAAACGTATAAATTAATGTTGGAATGTAATTTTAAAATACCAGGATATCATGGGATTTATTTTAGTTCTTCTGTGATTTGAAGAAATATTAGCAATAATATTTTCGTTCAAATGAAAAAGTGGGAATACCTAGTCATTTTATAAAATTTTATTAAACAAATAAATTCATCTGTGTGTTATATTATTAATTATATTTTAGTACATTTGACAACCCTATTGTCCATCAAGACCCCGCGCTAAGTATATCAAATGAATTGTAAATGAAATCAAGTGTGAGTGGCGGCGGAGGTTTATACAGCCTGCTACACACCGCTACGGCCTGCTACGGCGTGCTACGGTCTGCTACGAGAACTAGCCGATTTTATAACACGACGGAACCTCCTTGGACATTACAATGTCATGCACTTTACACTCAAATTGACTTAAAAAACTGTCTAGCTCGTGTTAGAATTTCTTTGTTTTAGGATTTTATAACTAAAGAGAACTATAGAGAACTATAGAGAAACCTAAGTTTAATATTGTGGAAACGATAGGGTTTTTAAGATAAAATTAAAAAAAACATCTGATTTGTATTAATACATCTTTAAGAAGATACGTCGTAGCACATGCTACGTCGTAGCTACGTTCATTTATTACTTAACTATTCAAGTATGTATACATAATTTTATCATGTAATTTTTAAGAATATAATATTGGAAGATTGGGTAACTCTTTACGTAAGTCTCCAATAGTTTCATGATTTATAAACATTTGTCACAGCTCCGTGAAAACTTTATAGTTCTAAATGTAGGCTACATTCCTGAATTGACCGTATCTTTAGCATTACCATCACGCGTCCCCAAATCCGGCCCTTTGTTGGAATCACTTAAGCCCTTATGATTATGTGCAAAAAAGGGATAGAGTATACACATACCACAGGAAAGAAAGAAATAGGTTCAAGTCTGTAGTGACAATTTGTGAGCATAGAAAACGGGTACAATAAGAGGTTTCCACTTTTATTTTTACGGTAATGTACATTTCCCTCGAGTACTTATTAGGCTTTATTTTTAAGTGGGACCAAATGTGCCTTCGGATTCAGAAATAACTCTTTAGTTAACTACCCACTAGTTCCCGATGTAAAGTTTTATGACACGTAAAACGGAACCGGAAACCGGTTTTAAGATCTTTCCAATAAACTTCGGAATTATATCCGTAGATTGGTTTAATTGTTGTTATAACTTAGATTAAATTATGCGTGATCTTAAAGAACTTCCATTAATATAATGGTTAATTAATTGATTACTTAGTGTACATTCTATGAACGCTCTTAGTGAAGATCAAAAGCCTCCGTCTGAGACTGATAGTACTCGTATGTTTAACGTTTTAAAATGATAGAAATGATTATATTATTGTTCTAGCCATGAGCTAATTAACTATAAAAAAGTAGGATATATTCCTCAGAAAACTTATGTCTATTTATCTTCATAAATGAAATGCATGAAGATTACTCAAATGACATATCACAATATTTTTTTCTATTAATATCCATCATTTATTACATCTATTTCAATCTGATTGTAACTTAAGTTGTGCTCTACATTTTATAAGTTTGTTTAACTGCCTTCATTGTTCTATTATTTCGAGAGTGTGTGCTCTTTCCATTATTTGAATATCTTTCTTTAGGTTTAATAATTGATCAACAAAAGCTTAGCGTTTAACGTCTTTTAAGATTAAGTTTAAGCCTGATGAATGTCGTTTACATTTCAAAGTAACAATTTTACTAGAGTTATAATTTTAAAGGTAACTCGTCTATATTTCAGTACTAAAATAATTCATCACTTCCGTTACCATCATGTCACGAGAAATTGATTTTTTTTAAATTTTAAAGTGACGAACGCGCTTGATTCGCTGAAATAGCGAAGCGACCGCTGCCCATAGATATCTGCAATTGCAGACGCGTTGCCTACCTTTGATCTGGGCAGGAGGAGAAACACGGCAAGAGGATAATTCCTCTTCCTATATGTCCCCTCCCCCTCCAAATCCACTTCCTCTTACCATAATTTCCCTATAATTGTACTTAAATAAAGTCATAATAAATATGTAAAATAATTTATATGCGTGCAACGAAAACGATTTTACTCTAGAATTGTTCGCATATCCAAGTCTGTTATCTCTCTCACGCAAACAGTCTATCTCCCTCTCTTCCGACATTAGCATTCCGCGAGCAAAGTCACGCGCTCTGAACTATCTCATATTGTTAGACACTTCATTTGAATATTATATTAAAAGCTGTAGATTTTAATGAAAATCACTTATGCATGTATTCAATACAATAGGAATTTCCTACTTCCGTACTTTGTTTGACTCTATCAAACACTTTCAGTGGAAAATAACACAAACTTTATTAATCTTACAAAACAAAGAAACTCGAAGTTTACTTAAAACTATAAAAAATCCACTTCTTTGTGTTTATTATATCTAAACGAAATAATTTAATCTCTAAGTATAAGCCTAACTTTAATTTTTAATATACTTTTTTTATAGTTATGCGAATAAACTACACCGCTTTATTTAATTCAAAAGTTTATTTCAACTTGTTCCAGAAAATAAATTAAAATTTAGTTTCACTGCCGTAATGCGTATATTTGGAAAGTCTGTCAAATGCAAGCTATAATAGTAAATTACTTAATGCATCGACCTATAAAAGATTTACCACACGCACACAGGCGCGCGGCCACGCCCCCTGCCGGCGACCCCTTTGTTCTTACGTAACACACGCGCACCGCGCCGCCTAGCGGACAAAGTGTGCGTTAAAAGGGACTGAAATATGTGTGCCATTTTTCTTACTTACTCCTTTTATTTATCGAAGCTTCATCGTATTGTACAGAGAGCGGTATCCGTTTTTTTTTACCCATAAATTACGCATTTTCATTTCTATTCATTGAAATTCCCAATTTTCACTAATGGCCACTACATCGGGCTGTCTCTGGAGGCTTTTTTGAATTTCAAAGTTCCACCGATATCGACAATTACAAGCGTCATTAAAGGGAAGCAAAAAAAAATTGACGCGAATCAACTTTTCCTTTTCCATTTAAGATTGACAATGGCGGCCTCATTTCCCCTGTGCACCCACTTAGGGCGCGCGTGCGAGCGAGAGGGCGCGTGTCGCAGAGCGTACGCCACCGCTTAAATAGAGGCGGCGCGTCGGCAAAACAGCATTGGCCGTCGGCCGCTCGCGACGGACGGTGTTCCCGCGACAAACAGGTAATATTCGCCAACTCCTCGCTCCTAGCAGTAACGATACGTATCATGAACTCTAATATAGTAAAAGAATTGGTGCTCAATTAAAGAAATAATTATATATTTTTATACGGGACTTTGTTATGGACTTGTTAGTAGGTTGTAGGGTTTGTTAAGCGGTAGTGGCTCCTGAAGCAAGATGAACTTTCTGGGTGAGTTGTTTAGTTTTATATTTGTAAATTTTTTTCAGGCTACAGTTTAGAGTAGTTCAGTCGTCGGATGCAGTTTTCAGCTCGAGATTTTATTTTAATAAGCGCGACTGAATTTTATTTTAAAAAGTAAAAAGAGAATTTTTATTTTTAGTTTAAAATTTTCTTTTTTGAATCGTAGATGATAAATGAAAGTCGTTTAAAGTCGTCCCGTTTTTATGGACAACTTCATTTATATGCGAGACTCATAATTTAACCTCGATCTTTTTACATTTTCAACGTGAAAATATTTATCCTTCCAACTTTACAATTTATTACTGCGAATTTCTTTTTAACTCTTAACTAACAAAACCTTATGGTAAATTATGTAATAACACACACTATCAATACGTAGTATAAAACAAAGTCGCTTTCTCTGTCCCTATATCCCTATGTATGCTTAAATCATTAAAGCTACGCAACGGATTTCGATGCGGATTTTTAATAGATAGAGTGATCGAAGAGGAAGGTTTTTGTATACAACGTTCACAGATTTTCTGTAGTATATTTAGTATCAGCATTGCACCCGTGCGAAGCCAAGGCAGGTCGCTAGTTATTGTATATTCTCTTTATTTACTTTTATGTACAAGTTACATAAGGTAGGTACATTTCTAAAGCAATCAAAGTCCAACAGACTACCCACACTAAGTTGGCAGCGGAGATATTTTCTTAAAAAATAAGCTCAAAGCTGTTGTTGTTTCATTAAATATTAACTCGTTGCTCTTACCTACAAAGGTTTGCCAATTTAATTGATTGAAGTACTTATTTCATGCACGAGGTAATTATTTAACTTACGGATAAAGTATCAAGCAGACTTTGGTACAATTTTTCGTTTGAAATCATAATTATTTTCGTTTAAGGAAATCCTTATTTACCACATAATGTATATCGTAATCAATAACAGCGAGACAACAGTTGCGATTACAATTATTCAATAGTTACACTGAGGGACTCCCTAAGTAAGTCCTTAAGTCCGAGTACGAAAGTCAGATAAGAACTCCGAGTTAACTCAAAGAGTTATTTAACCGCAGCTTCTATGAAATTTTAAAAATACGACTTGACATCGCGTTATGCGTTTGGCCGACTTCGTTGGAGTTTGGCGACGAGCCAAGTAGGCTGCGGCCGGGCTTGGCGAGCGCCCTCTACGTTGTACTCAATCGAATTTATTAACTTAAGCCTCACTGCCACGTCTCTTACATTACACAAATTATAGACGGTTATAATAATTACACACTTTAATGGATTTTAAAAAAGTTACAAAATAACTATGGCCTGCTACAGACACGCAGTTTTAACTATACAGTTCGACTGTGCAATTCAAATTGACGAGTGTGCGTCAGTTTTAATTGTACAGTTAAAACTGATCGCTTTTAAAAGCTTAAGGGTAAACTTTCGTCAGTGTCAAAGACGTTCACTCCGTTGTGAATTATGAATGAACCCGTCCTATTGTAAAGAGAAACCAGTTACTTAATTCTTATTGAAACAAAGAATAATCAAATGGTTAAGGGTACGGATTTCCGACCTAAGCGAGTGGCATGAAACTTAGAAATAGAAACGCCAAAGTAACTTTACTTTACTTAAGATTCAAAGTTAACTGAACTTAAGTTTAAGTTAAAGTATTTAACATTCAATGATATAGTAGGTTTATTTGATTATCACTGAATAGTTTGAAATGTTGTACAGTCAAACCTAGATAACTGAAAAATTCTAGAAGCGATAGTCATTCTCTGGTTCCGTCCAGCTACCTCCATAAGCTATAAACTTGGATTAGAGAGAAACCTCTATACGCGAGACAAAAATAGTGGTGCCTTAGACTGTTGCCTATCCAGGTTCGACTGTATATCAATTACCCATCTGCCTAAATCCTTCAGGCAAGTGACGTCATCACTAATTCAGCCTAAGTCGAGACAAAGCGCTCCAACACGTTAACTCAAACAAGCGTTCCTAACACAATTAGACACTTTACAAATGAATTTGTAGACATTACAAAATTAATAATGCTAGCTTTTAGTATTATACATTTACATAAATAAAGCTATAGAAAGCTATAGAAACAACGTTAATTCTTTGAGGGTAGGAAAATTATACTGAAAATATAAAAAAACTAGCTATTGTGCGAGACTTTGTCCGCGTCTAATTAAATAATATAGCCTATGTTCCTCGAGGATAATATAGCTTTCTAATGGTGAAAGAAATTTTGAAATCGGCCTAGTAGTTCTTGAGTTATTTCAGTACATACAAAAATAAAAATACAAAGTTTCTCTCTTTATAATATTAAGTGTTAATATATAGATTATGAATTATAATTAATTTAACAAACAGAAACATAGAACATTCTTAAGTAAAGTTACTAATAATCGAAGTGTTTTATGATGGCCAAATAAGATTATAATCTCACCAAAAGGCTGCACGGAGTATAAGAAAATTACTCCAGCGAGCCTAATTCAATTCTAAGGGATATAGTGTAGAACTGGTAACTATTAGCGTCCTCTGGAAACTTGCCAGAAGGATAAATATAATAAAATAAAATATTATGTTGTGCCAGGAATCTTTGTTGGCATATTATCTCTGTTCCGTGTTTTAGTTACAATTTCTTCTTAAATATTAAAGCTAGATTTACTAAAAAAAGGAAAAATACCTATCTTTTTATACACTATAGCTTTTTATATGTTAACACTAATATAGTAATATATTATCTGTGGTTTATAACATTTTTTTTTACCAAAACAGACTTTTGTAGCATCTAAATATATAGTCAAACTTGGATAAGCGAGACCTAGATCAGCGAGTCATTGTATAGTCCCGACGAGCTACCACCATAAACGAGTATCTCTGGTTAGTGAGAAACCTCTAAATGCGAGATTCAGAGCGCGGTCCCTTAGACCTTCGCTTACCCATTACTATTTTTACTTTTTACAGTAATAATATCAATGCTAGTTATAATGTTTACTAAGATCTTGTGCTCTTGTCGTAGATGTATCATTATTTTGTACCCTCTTTATGCAAATACTTTCATTCTACGTATATCGTAGCACTACGACTGAAGTGCTACTACGTAGCGCCTTCGCTACGAGATATAAGTATAATTTTATTTATCACATCTTTCTTATTTTGTTTATAGATATTATATACTAGTTTATGCTCGCGACTTTGCGTGGAATTAAATACATATAGCCTATTTTACTAAGAGATAAAGTAGCTTTCTAATGATTAAAGACTTTTTGAGTTATTTGAATACATTGTAAGATACAAATTTTTCCTCTTTGTATTATTAAATACTAAATAGAATAAAAATTCATAAAATAGGCTTTCAAGGTTATAAAACTAGGTTCTAGCATTGAGTTTATTCTTCATTCAAAATGCTCGTTTTCTTCACTCTTTTGTTGGAGTCATTTGTTTATGAATCATTATGCGAAGTCAACTTCAGTGCATGCGCTCCGCAGACGTTTTGTTCCCAGTTTTTAAACAATAACTAACAACTACTATCCAAATGTAGGTTTATTTCAAAATGTACCCATTTAAAAATACATCGCTATGAAGCAAAAATGTTGTAATTTTCTATATCTTAAGAAAAGGTGAATAAATTATATATTTTTGCCTTTATAAAAAAAGTATTATAACAATGTTTTTCTTACAGCTAAAATTAATTGAAAATATAAAAATAAGATTCCTGCTTCATAATTAATAGCATTTTCTTAAGCTTAAAGTTATAGAAAATATAATAAAATAAACACAACATAGAACAACTTTAATTTCCCAGATTTAAACACTAATACGTATTTTAAAAGCTCTCGACAAACTTGCTATTCAAATAATTCAAATCGTACAAATAAAAGCTACATTTCATCTGAAAAGCTACTGAAATATGATCCAATATACTTGCACTTAAAGCTTTCTTTCTTCTGAACTCGGAACAATGGCGAACGTCTCAAGTCGTAGAGCAAACTTTTTAACGACCGAGTGAAAAAAGCTTTCACAAAAGCGATGTTTCCCATTACCCCTACATATCTATCCTTCTCCTAACGTCTGGAGGGGAGCGAGGGGGAACTGACCAAACAAACTACAGCGCTATGCTTTTAGACGTAGGGGATTAAAAACATTTCACTCTTACTATATTTAATACAGCCTACCGAAAGTAGTAGTTAGTAGACTTAAAGCTCAGTTATGTACTTAAATTAATAATGTTTTGAACTATAGGCACTAATGGTACAATTTTAATCAATTAATGATATTTTAGTACAAGTAATTAACAAAATTTAGATTCATTAATAATCAGTTAAGCGATCTAACCTTCAGTGCAGATTTAACTAATTATATTTTATGGCACTTTTTTGGGAAAATTTAAACGTCTAGAAGTGTAATATTTATGCATACAAATTATAAAAAACCCCTATAATTTTTCATCGATACGTTTTAGGATTTAAAGGATTAATGACTTTGACATTTTGTATGTGTCATTTAGAATGACAAGCGGAGTGTCAAACACTCCGCCGTGATTGAGGTTTGACAGTTGACGAATTAAGGCAATCAAGTTAAAATATCCGGTTATTTTATTGAACTTTTATTTTATTTGGGAATAAGTAATTTTCTTCATGTATTAAAATATCATCATTTTGGACAAGTTATATGAAATGTAAACTTTTGATTGAATGAAGGCTTTCAAACAAGCGAAATAAAATATCATAGCATATTTGATATAAGCTATTCATTAATACTGTAGCCCGCGATTTAGTCCACTTGGAATTACAAAATATAGCCTATTTTACTCTGTGTTAATCTAGCTTTCTAACGATGATAGAAATTTTGAAATCGGTACAATAGTTGCGGAGCTTTTTCATAGCAAACAAACAATCAAACTTTTCCTCTTCATAATATTAGAAGGATGTTACCTCTTTGGGCTTAGTCTTTTCATAAAAAGAATACGAGTATATAAAATTAATAATTTAATTATTTAAAATGTTAATAACATTGACATACCATCTTCGTTGCATACCAAAGCCGCCCTTCAATGTGAATGTATATCTATTTCTTCTCTCAAGATAAAATAAACAAGTTTTATTTCAAAAGACCTAAGTATCTGTTCTACCTCTCCAGCACCACTACAATAAAACTAGTACAGTAATTCATGCTAATCGTAAATCTGAATAATAGTACGCTTACCACATTGCAATCTGATTTAACGTTCAATAAACAAGAGTCAGCGGCGACGGCGGCGGCGGCCAATCAAACTGATTTTCAATTAAGCTATATATACAATAGCTATGTAATTAAATTCGTAACAGTCTGTAATTTTATTAGAATTTGATTAATTATAACTTAAACAAGGATAGTTATAATAAATGGATTGGAAACAAAGTAATATACTAATGTGTAAGGCTTCATACTCGGAATGCTTGCGATGAGTCATTTATGGTTTTTACATTTTATTATTGTCAATTGTTTTACAATTGATGTCAAGCCGGCTACATACTGTACAGTTGAACTGTATAGATTAAACTGACGTACATACATCTATTTGAATGTCACAGTCGAAGTGTACAGTTCTCATTGCATACACATGTCAGTTTTAAGTGCGCAGTTGAACTGTACAGTTAAAGCTGTGCGCTTGTAGCCTTTACGTTGAATAAAAGTTGTTTATTTCCTAAGTACCTGGATAAGTGAGAGTACAAGGGACCGCGATATTTGTCTCGCTTATACAGGTTTCACTTTCATCCTAGTTTCTTGCTTATCGAGGTAGCTCGTCTGGACCAGAGAATGACTCTCTTATGAAGGTTTCTGGATTATGAGGTCTGGCTTATCCAAGTTTGACTGTATTTTCAATGGAATTTCATATTAGAAATAGTTAACTAATCACAATTTTATTTTATTAATTTTAGGTTACAATTTTCTACAATATTATATCTTTGATTAAAGGTTGAGCAATATGTAATTATTGGAACCCGGGGCGTAATTGATAATTGGATTTGATCCCGAGAGAGGTGCGGGCTACTGGCCCACTCCCCGCCCTGCTGTGCTCGGGTCCAGGCTTAATCATATTGCCTCGTCCTCATACCTGTGTAATTAAGATCCTTGGAATTTACGATGCCTAACTTTATTAACATGAAAACCATCGATACTGAAAATTATTATTTTTGCATTCTGAGTTTTGTTTTTCGATTTTCATATGTACATACCCGACGCTCTTACGGTGAAAGAAAACATCGTCATGTCTGCACATATCGGTGAAGAAATTCAAAGATATGTGTGAAGTCACGCAAAATGCGCGCTAGTCGTGGAATGAAGGAAAATGAAGCCCATCATGGGTCGAACTACAATACAATATTATGAACAAAGTTATTGTAAGGATTATGCATTAAAATGTTAGGCAATTTCATGTGACATTTGCTACTAGACTTTAATAACAACTATATGTCTTTTTTTAATATTTGTTTTTTTACTAGAGCCTAAACTTTTACGTCACAGTTGCTATGTGACCTCTTTTACTGTTTTTGCCTCAACATATTCGTGTCTAAGAAATTGCCGAAAAACTAGAACGTTTCTTTGTTATACAGCCTTTCTTATTAATTAAGACTCAGAACACAACAAAAGTGGGTTGACCGAAGCGAAAGGTCACCAAGAAAGGTTTTTACGCGCGGTCAATGTGGCGGAAAGCTAATTTAATAAATTCTATTATTTAGTAAGTATAAATTGATTATTAAAATAATTAATTATGGATATAATTTTACGAAAAACAATGACACTTGCCCTTTGTTGTCGACGTAACAAACCTTTTTTTGATAAATTTTATTTTTCGTAATTTAATTTTTGAAAATAGAATTTTAATATCCAAGAGGCGTTATTTTTCTTTTCATGTTTGTACTCAGAGGTTAACAGTTATTATTTTCCTTTATTATTATTTTTTTTTATACACCTTAATATGTGGTTTAAATTTACTGTGCGCTGTTTATTTTTCGTTCTTTTTACCCTTTATATTAAAACCTGTATGTTTATACATTAATAAAACCTCTATAAAATATTAAAATGAAAGCCTTTTCCGGTAGTCGCAGGCTGTGCCGCAACTCTACCATTTTTTATTGCACTCCAGCGCCACAATCAATATTTGGGTCACGAATCAACCGACATGGTTCACAAGCCTATGTTGCTTGTTATAAACGACACCGGCAATAATATAAAAGAACTATATTTTTTTTACTAAAACTGGGCTTCCCAAACTGTGTGTGACGCCCTAGGGCGTCGTGATATTGTCCGAGGGGCGTAGCATAAATGTTAAATATAAATGTCCCAATATTGTGTTTTTGATAACCTGTTACTAGGCTGGTATTTTTGGAAAGTATTTTTGGGGTCTGGATTGAAAGGTGCCGTAAAAATTACAAAGTCCTAAGGGCGTCACATTACTAATAAGTTTGGGAAGCCCGGCTTTAAAAGAAAGAATAAGGAGATCTCACCATATTTGTTAGTTGTCTCAAAGATATTCAAGTCACCTACTTGAAAGTTAAACTCACAAACAGCCAAGTATTAAAGCGAATTTCAAAAACAGCGCCATTTACAATTTATCAGACGTTAAAAGTATTGAATTTGTAATAACCATGATCTTATCGTTTAAGAAGCTGTTACATATCTAATTAACCTTTAAAGTTAACAATATTGGAAATATCCTGGTTTATTTTTACTACGTAAAAGTAATTAACAAAAAAATGTACGACTTCAGTGCGTCTAGTAATCTTTAAGGCGATTTTTACCATAAAACATGGCAACATCGCGTGCGTACAGCCAACTAAGTTAACTACGACCGTGTTGAAAATACCAATCGATTCAAACACGAAAATAGAGCTTCAATGAAGTTGAAACAAATTGCCATTTCATTTAGCGCCGATGAATTATGTCGAGAAATTCCAACACTAAACTAATAATATTATTTTTATTTCATAGTTGAACTAAATCTTTATACAACAACATTTAGTTAAATTATAAATACTAGCTGTTTGTGCGACTTCGTACGCGCGGAAGTAAAAAAAATATAGCTTCTGTTACTCCGGGATAACGTAGCTTTCTAACGGTGAAATATTTTTTGAAATCAGCTCAGTTATTAAGTTATTACAATACATACAAAAATACAAATCTTTCCTCTTTATAATATTAGTATGCAGTCCAATCTCGATAAGCAAGATTCCAAGGGACTGCGATATTGGCCTCGCTTATATTTTTCTCTCTAATCCGAGTTACTCGCTTATGGAGGTAGCTTGTCGGGACCAGAGAATCACGCTCGCTTATAGAGGTTTAACTGTATATGAAAATGTAATTTCCTCACTCAGAGTTAAATGTTCCCTAAGGGTAAGCACTAAGGAACTGCTAAACTGACTATAAAACCTTACCATACATACAAAAACCTACGAGTATATATTGTAAACGCCGCGGACGGAATAAGGGATTATTTTTCAATCCCTCTTATAATAAAAGGGATTTTCCACCGGTAAGGGACTTAAACTGATATGATATCAAAAAAATATTAAGCAAACTTCGTAAAGGTTTCTATTTTATGAAAGTATAATTCTTCGCGTTAGTGTAAAACTCAAAGATCCAGAGAAAAATACTGTAACATCAAAATTTATGCAGTGTATACCCATGCTTTAATACACCTTACTTGTATGAAAGAGCGTACTCCTCCCTCAAAGGCCGGCAACACATTTGTGGTTCCTCTGGCATTGCAGGTGTCCGTGGGCGTCGGACCAATTAACTCAGTTGATCCGCGCCTCGTTTGCCCCATTTTCCTATAAAAAAAATGTGCGCTTATAAATTAACTTTGTATTTTTGTATGTATTGAAATAACTCAAGAACTACTTGGCCGATTTCAAAAATTCTTTCACCATCCCATCCACCAGTAACAGTCAGTCATTATAAGATTAACAGACTCAGACAGTCCCGACGACCTACCTTCATAAACGAGAAATTCAGATTACAGAGAAACCTCTAGAAGCAAGACAAATATTGCGGTCCTTTGGCTTGTCCAGGTTCGACTATATGTTTTAATTCCATGCGGACGAAGTCGGGAACAACAGCAAGTAATAACAGCCGTCATACACATCACTTGTGAAGTAATTCACGCGTGTGTGCGCACATTTAGGGGTGAGAGTAATGCGCGAAATTTCCAAAGTGTATTAAAAGTTTTGCTGACGTCATTTGTATGTTATTGCGGACTTCCCACAACGTTACGTAAGATACGCACGACTGCGTCAAAACTGACATACAGCACGTTTTAATGCCTATTATTTTGGACTTTTTTATATTATAAAGTGGCAAAGGAGCAACCGGCCACCTGGACTCGCTGAAAGCGAAGCGACCACTGCCCATAGATCTGCTATTATAGATGCGTTGCCCACCCATAATCTACAGAGGAGGAGACGCACGGTAAGAGGTAATCCTCTCCCTATGGGTTCCCTCCTTCATAAAATCCACTTCTACTTCCCATCATTTCCTTTTAGTAAAAAGATAGTAAGGGAAAATCGATTCAAATTAGTCCTCCGGCACCACACTCACACATCAGACGAAACACGGAATTGCTTCCATTTGACACCTGTCTTCTGTGTGGTCGTGGTATTTCACCGGCCGAGCCGGCCAATTCGTGCGAAGATGTTAAAGCGGGCTCTACCACCGTCGTCTGAGGGAATATGTGAAACGGACATGCTTCTCTGTACATACAACCTCTTCGCTGTTCATAAAAATAAACATGGCATCTGTAAACTTCTGACATAGCCCTCTGCATATACATATATCGGCAACGCACATCTGATTACGAACCAATACACATTTTTTATGCCTTTTGATATTTTATTATGTCATGTAACTTGCAGTTCGATCATATCATATTACGTGAACCTATATAAATCATTTTATATAACTAAGTTAACGCCATACTTTCTCGAACTTCAAGTTCGTAACACCCAAGAGCACTTTTACGAGTACTCTTTAATCTTATCCCTAAAAGATTGATCTATAAAACTTCTCTGTACATTTTGTGAATTAAATCGTGCGCCGAAGGACCGACTGTCGTTTGCACGTACCAAATACACTCCAAGGAATATTACACTGAATGGTCTTTACTACGCTTGAATAACCTTTTTTAAAACAAAAAATTTGTTCGAATTTCGTTCAAGCAATCTTTTTTATATTAAAACGTGGCAAAGATGCAAGCGGTCACCTGAATTCGCAGATTTAACGAAGCGATTCCAACCCATAGATGTTTGAAATAGCAAATGCGTTATCTACCGCGATTGACAAAGAAGGAGACAGAAAGAGGATATATCCCCTTCCTATGTATCTCCTCCTTGACCAAATTAATATCTTCGAAATTGATTCGTGTTTTTCAATCTATTGATTAATTGTAAGTAAAATTATAGAGCATCGGTGACTCAGGGGTTTAGCTCTTGACTTGTAAACTGCAGGTCCCGAGTTTGAATCCCGCCATCTACCAATTTGTTTTTCGATTTTCAATTTTTATTATGTACATATTTACTTGACGCTCTTAGGTGAAGAAAAACATCGTCATGCTCGCACATATCGGCGTAGAAATTCAAAGATATGTGTATTTACGCAAAATATACGCTAGTCATGGAGTGAAGGAAAATGGTGCCCGTCGTAGGTCGAACTTCACTTACTCGTATATGCTGTAAGTTGGGACTAGATGTACAATAAAATAAATTAAACAATTTTCAACAAATAAGAAAGTTGTAATAAACATAAGTCAACAATAACAACAGAGCTAAAAAGAGTACCAACCGCGAGTCTGTAGTTTTACTTAAAAAAAGATAAATTAACCAAGTTTTATTTATGTAAGAATGAAATAATATGATATATAGTAAGGTTGACTCGAATAAGCGGTCACATATGGCAAAACTTTCTCTCGTTCTGAGCTAAATTAAAAACGGTCTATTTCCCGCAGCGTCGGGCGAAGTAATTCGGATTGAGATGGTAACACTGAGGCATTTTATTACTTTTTCCTCTTGTTAACATCTGGGGTGTGGTTTTAAATTACTTTTTAAATCCGCTCACTAGTGCTATACAAATTGAATCTCATTTTTATCTCGAAACGAAAAAGTTTTCGTACAAACTTACGTTTTAAGGTATATAAAATTTTGATCAACTTAGATTTCATTTTATGAAGTTACATAGTTTGTGTAACTAATACTATAATAGTCTTCTTATGGACTTGAATCTTATGGACAATGATTGTATATCTTTGGATGGCTGTGGAGGTAGAAGAAGACCGCAGAAAGTGTGTATTGTATAAAAAATAGTATGCCGAAAAAGGGACACCATCATTTCATTTTTATCATTTCCTTACAAGGAAATGATGGGAATCGGAAGTAGATTAGCGGGGAAGGATACGCGTAGGAAGACGTATTATCCTCTTGCTGTGCGTCTCCTCCTGATTAAGGGTAGGCAACGCATCTGCAATTGCAGATGTCTATAGGCAGGGGTCGCTTCGGATTTTTCAGCGAATCCTGGTCGCCACTTGCTCGTTTGCCACTATGTATTATAAAAAAAAAGGAGTACACCGACCCTTTAAACTCCCACAATAGTATAATCGTATTCTTGTTTACTTTACACCGTTTTAATATCATCGTAAAATCAACGAACATGTATCAATCATTTTATACGCGTCCTTATTTAAATAAGCATTTAACTGACCGCTTGTATACATATATATAGAAACATGTACATTAATGTACGTCTGTACACATCTGACCGCAGTCCGTGATATTATCAGTGTTGCCATGTTAAATAACCCCAGAGAACGCCACTGAAATATGTCCGACAATTATTTAACTGGCAATCTCAAATGAGAATGATAATGGTACAGTGGTAATGCAGCTTTATGTTATTCATTGTTTCAATTATTTCATAAAATATACCTTAATTTTTTCCTTTTTTTTTTTTTGTAGTATCGGGGGCGCAACCTTCAACCCCTGCCTTTTGGGGGAAAGACAGGATTATGTGAGATTTCTACTCACTAAAACCCCCTCGGTGGCCATCTAATACGATTGCGAAGGTCCCTCGATCTCCTGTGGTACACACACACTGGGATGCTCACACATTTATCTTTCCTAGACCTCTTTCTTTTTATTGATTCTGATAATTGTGGCCATTTTTCTTTAACATGTGTAGTCCTCATTTTTTACCCATCAAAGTAAACCCTGGTGCTTCCTTGGATCACAAGAAAATACTTGGACGTTTTCACTTACTGGAATAAACTATAAATCTTTACAAACAATCGAGTCAAAATCTAAAAAATATGTTTATAGCGTAACCACAGTATAAGCCTAAAGTCTGGTAATAAATATTATTCAAGTAATGTAATTAATAGGTAAATCTCGCGAGATAAGTCTGGCCGATGCCAATTTTTCATTTTTCTTTTTAATTTTCCAAGACAAGGGTCTGAATTTAAGCCAAGAGGCGTTCTGCATCGTTCACTTTTTATGAAACTGTTCAGTACTTTTTCAAAGCTAATTATTATTTTACTGACTGATTAAATATTCAATTTATAAACTATACTAGTGGCTCGTCCCGGCTTCGTGCAGGGAAAGCATAATTCGTGACTTTTTTTGAGGTCACGAAATGGAACTTTGTTTTATAAGATTTATAGTCTCTAAGGTTTTACATGTACGGTTATGTAATCAAATTGACATTACCCTTATATACTATTAAGTAAATAAGTATCTTACTAATGTATGTACTTATCAACAAATTCGTAATCAAAGTTGAACTTAAAGTCGGTTGGTTTTGTAAGGAAGTCGTTACCTCGACCGTATTTCTTGTGCTTAAGATTTTTTTATTTTGATTCGCCTTCGTATTGAGAATTTAAACGTCGCTTTATTACTTTTGTAAACTTTTGCATTCATATTTTAAACTTATTCCGAAACGAGAATCAGCGTCATTACTGTTGTACTTTCTACGTTTGTACTGGTACATTCATAACATTTATTCCAAAATACAGAATATCTTTTTTCCTGGTACTTCTTATGATACATATTTTGGTGCAATGAGTACCCTGGTCTACCTTATTTAGTTCCGAGTGTCCTCCAGTATTCTATAATGGACTATTTGTTGGTCCTCGTTTATCGCAGTACTTTATATTTTTTTTCGGAATTAGGGGGATTTTGTTCAATAACTTGCCTTTAATTTGTTTATATAAAACCGCTACGGTCTTTTTAAAAAATAGAAAAGATACAGCTTGGTTTTATCTTATTTTTCTTTGCATAAAAAGTTTTAAATATTTACAATATTGGTTTAATAATTAAGAAGTCATTGTTCTTTACCTTCTTTGGTATTAAAACTTTGTCATAAGTAACTTTGTTGCCCCGAGTTTCGTGTATCGGAGCGCGGAGTGGGTTCACGTCAACTTAACAATTCTTAGTTAAGTGTATGCAGACTTCTATTATTAGAACGATCGATAAAGCTTCTTCCGACTTAACTTAGTGCTACGTCGCTACGAACATGCTACGAAATTCGAGCGTTCGAGGTAAAGTGCTACGAAACGTAGCTAATATTTACTGCCCAATTTTTTTTTGTTTGTTTTGGATTAAAGTTTTATTACTAATCTTTATTGATAGCAGTTAAATATTATGATGAAGCACTTTGTTTAAAAAACATCAAAAGGAATATAAAATTTCCAAATATATATTATATTTCTCGTTAAAAAACGCGTGTCGGAGTTGCGCTTTTGTTTATGTAACAAACATGTCCAAACATAAATCCGCGTACAAACACGTAACAAACTTCAGTCGGCCAACAATCTGTGACAGCGGCACAAATTGTTGCTGAACCAACATGACAGACAAATTGCGATTCACCGAAAAATGTACATTTTTTAACGTTTTCACAAAAATTTACTTGCATCAGTATTTTTAGTAGTGATCACCTTACATAATCATTCTGCCTTCCCTACGTAGTGTTCACACTATGTATTCCTCCATACATCTTTGCGTACATCGTACTTTGCGGTTGGCGATATCGCTGATGGAATCGACAAAAATGTATGTAATTAACATTGATATTCGATAAGTCATGTGCTTGTCACGTGTGAGATATCGAACGTCATTGTATGTTCCATACACTTTTGACGTTTGCTATAGAATCATTTCGTAGCACATATACTTCGGGTAACCCCCTGGGACTCTTATGCGTGTCTGTAACACAAACCGTATATACTTCTCCTTTGGTCTTTTTCTACATTTGTAGCTATTCACTTCTAGTTTATTCCCATCATATTTACTCACAATGTGTCTATATTATATATTCATCATCATCACCAGCTCACTATATCGTTCCCACTCTTGAGACGTGGATCCTGCCCTAAGGGGTGACTAGACCATAGACGCTGGCCCAGTGCGTGTTGCTCGACGTCACACATATCTTTGAATTTCTTCGCCGATATGTGCAGACATCACCTTTTCCTTCACCGTAAAAGCTATACCACATATTGGTACTGAGTAAATCCATGAATATTATTCATATATGTGTTTTATTATTTCAAAAAATCCTCTACCTCTATATTAAAGATTGAATCATACGTTTATTTTTTCATCCCAAAAACTCAATAACGTGAGCTCGATGACTCGATTGAAATTGAAATGAAATCGTTTTTCCGATGAATTTTCAATTAATATTTGTCCAGTCGTTTCAACTTGACTTCGAGTTCACAATTGACTTCAGCTTCAGCACTTTTGTATACACGAATTTTATTTATTAATTCTTTTATATTAACAGTTAAACATTAAAATAAAGTGTTGATAGCTCGTAAATATTTATAAAGATTGCAACTTTTAACGTCTTGAATTAATTTTCAACTCTCATTTATTCAAGAGCATAACATTTTATTGCCTTTATTAAAATTGCACTGAAAGGGGAATACAAATTTTTGCTGGCACATATAATATACGAGTATATGTACAGTTCAACTGCGCAGTTAAAACTGACGTGTGTACCCAAAACTGAGATCCAAACATTTCGACTGTGCATTTCAAATTGACGTGTGTACGTCAGCTTTAACTGTACACACGAATGTACAGTCGAATTGTAGAGACAAAACCGGACAGTTAAAACGTCTGTAGCCGCCCTAACGTATGTTGTCTTTGGTCTACGAATTCTCGTAGACCCTCTACGCATGCTCTACAGATTTGTTAATCAAACTTCATGTATTATGTCGGTAAACAACGCCTAATATTATAATATTCTTATGAATATTGACAAGGTGATGAGGGCGAATAAGTTTTACGAGTTTGTTTGTGCTGGAGTGTTGCTAGGGGTTGTAAGCGATCGGTTTACGATGACCAACCTTCCCCTAACACCCCACTCGTCTTAATGCTAAGTAACTCGGTAAACATTATGATTATAGATGGACCTCGTTGAAGCATAAACTTCTATAGTTATACATCTATATTACACGACAATAATCTACAGTTTAAAAGTACATTTAATTGATCTAACAAATCTATGAAGATTGGATTTCTATAATTCGGTTTTTATCGTAAACCATATCTTAGTACAACATTTGAGATTATTAGTATGATACACATGTTTTTAGATGAAAGAAACGTAACTTCTTAGACTTCGTTCATTAATATTCTATCTAGAAATCCACGAATTCATAAACTGTATTTCTATTACTGATCCTACGCGATAGATATAAAGTACAATCGTAAGTAAATAAACCTTAAGGCTCTGGAACGTGTTCATAATAAGGCCAAATATAACATTAGGCGTCGCATCACGTATCCCATTCAGGGGGTAATAATTTCACGAAGGCACTATTGTGTATTTGTGTTGACAATATATTATATCGGGGGAGAGGGGAAGGGGAAGACCCTCACTAAGTAATAGCAATAAAATCGTTAATGCTATAACAGGACAAGGGTGAGATTTTATTGATAATCTAAAGAAATGTTGAATTGTATAGATCATTCAAATTTTTTATTAATAGTAGATAAAAGTCTTAACTATTAATTTAATATTTAAGGCAAGAATTTTCTTTATTTCTTCGATACAAAAAAGCTATTAGGTTGATTTAAATTAAATTCGTCTCAGTTTGTCTTAAATTTAATATTATTTTATTAAACTTCAATGTTCTATATATATTAAGAACAAATAATATAAACAGACAACAAAAAGTCAATCTTTCCGTCATACATCTCAAAGGCATTATCAAGAAAATATAATTAAACCATTTTGTAAGGCGGTAATGAAATCAGTGTGACTTCGAGTTGACACGAAGTTAGGTCCCGGCTCGGCTCTAGTCTAGGTTAGCAATTCAATTAGGCCCGTGGAAGCCTTATTAGTGCTACGCGGCGGCGCTAATGGAATAGAGCCTCCGCTACGCCACAAGCAACTTAAATAACGCATGAACTCACCTCAAGTTATTGCAACTTAACACGACATCGGACAAATATATAAGTTTGTATTTCAAGTTGAGAAAGTTAAGATTAATGGAAAAATTATTCATAGAAAAATCACTTGATAAAACACTAGCGAATACTAAAGAATTTTTTATCCCTAAGTCATCTCAAACTATAATAATTTAAGTTTTAGCAAATAATAAATTCAATTATAAATCCCAACTCTTTATTCAATATCATAGTATCCAATATTCGAAATAAATACGATAATTTATAAACATAATTTCCAAACCGCTACGACTTAGGGTCCGCAAAGGCCGGCACCTGTGGTTCCTCTAGTATTGCAGATGTCCATAGGCGTCGATGATCACCTCGATGTTCCCGCTGCTCGTTTGCCTCCTTCTTTTATAATAAAAAAAAACATGTTTTTTTTAATATAAAATGCTAATACAATTTCGAGCTACTTTCTTACTTTGTATTTTGTCTCTTTTAAATATCACAAGAGTTTATTAACATACCGGCTTCGCTCCCTACAAAGTAAATAACAAACTCGATCATTATTTAAATCTCCTCATGAATATTCAAACACCGTTCGGTTATTTGAAATTAGGGATGTCACTGTATCGAATATCGGATAACGGTTATCCAAAGTCATGTCACGTGCGTGTAAAAATATGTCTATCATATTATACAAAACTATAGAAAACATCACATAAAGTAAATGTTTAGCAATGGCTACATTTTATGTCCCATCATTTTAAAATTGGATTAAGAGTTTATTACGTGCAGAATAATTATAAAATTATTAACTATTTTTACTGAAATAAGAAAACAAAGCATCGGACAACCAGGAGCCGAGTTATGGGCATATAAAAAAACATACAGTCATTTTCACAACCTTCCTTTTTGGAAGTCGGTTAAAAAGTACAAGAATACTAAGAAGTTAGTGTTAGAAAAATCCGTTACTAACAACCCTATTTTTTATTAAAAAAGCGTCGCATAAAACGTCAGAGCTGTGAGTATATTGAAAAGCGAGATGGAAAATTATCTTGCTGTCAGAGGCACGGACGAATGAAGATCAATTAATAGAAGAGAGCGACCGCCTTTTTCCTAATAGGATAGGTTATTGAGGAGGTTGGTATAATAAATTCAATTGCGAGACACGCTCGCGTGGAATTCGTTTAATCTAGCCGTGGTCGATGTCGGGAGGGGTTCGATGTCACCCCCGGTTGTGGCACTACAGACAGCATAAGCATAAAGTTATTTGATTGATTTCTACGTAATCTTAGTGTTTGACAAAAACATAGTATGAAGTTATAAAAATGTGAAGCCCACAATATACTGTTAAATATTTTGACCTTGAATACATAATGCGATCCTTTTATTTTTCGTAAGATCAGAAATATTAATAAATTAAAACAGTAATTAGTTTCTTTGATAAATAGAACAACGTTTAAATAAATTATTCCATCTTTCAAAGATTAGGAACTCTTATGTTAAATAACGTAACGTTATAAATAAAACGTTATAAACAACGTTTTTTATTCGATTGCTTATCGAAATAACAAACCATAGATTAAAAGAGGCAGATGAGACACATTTATACGAATTATATGTAAAATGAAAAAGACAATGACATAGATCTTTGGTCCCTTTCTCTGCATGCGTTTTTATTTGTTTGGGTCTTGAAATAACACCTAAATAAAAATGACGTATCATATAGTATTGTGGCGCTCCAAGCGTATTTTCGGTGAAATAATTTTTCAAACGTCCCAGACAAAGGCTTAAGACATGATGTTATTGGTTTAAAACCGTAAAGTGATGCACACACAACATACCTATGACGTAGTCTAAGGCATTTTTTACCCCTCAACAATATACGCTATTGCCAGTTCTACATCTTTCTCTTTCTACGTATCAAACTCTTCAATTTCAAACTAGATCGGTAACAATTCTGAATCATATTTCAAGTACAATCGCCGACAAAACGAAGTTGTAAAACTACGAAACCGCATTGTAATAAAAATGTCTGCTGCATAACAACGATTTACTTTGAAATAACGACACTTGTGAAACTAGAAAACCTCAAGTGATCTCGATAAAGCCCGTAAAAGTTTTTCTTCGCATTTCAACAGCATTGCAATAAATAAAACAATAATCACTAAGAACTTTAAAAAAATTACGTCAGTCCATTCTTCAATTACCACACCGGTGACTAACAATATAAATAGGAAATAATCCTTTTAAAAAGCAAATAGAAAAAGTGGTCGGGTTGCGATGTGCGTCCGACACGAACGCGACAAATGCTCAGATTGACGTGTAATGGATTTTTCAATAGCCTACACCGCCATGTTGGATCGGACGGAACCGGTTCGAACCGATTTGGACCACTTTGAGCCGGTTAGGGGCAGACTGTTATCTAATTTGGAACACAATGAATACGGTTTTAGGATTAACACGCATGACTTTATTTTGATTAAAGTTCTTAAAGAACTTAAGAGGTTTTTATATAGTACTGGTCAACGTTTTTGTGTCTACGTCTCTAAAGATTCAAAAACTAATCTTAAATTATAAAAAATAATACTATTTAATTGTTCAAATTTTAATGTGTTAAAATTATGTGTGTGTTAGTGTTGTGCTTAAAGTTTTAGGACTGAATGCAGAAACACTTAGAGAAAAAAAATGTTCCAAATTGGGAACAAAGGATATAAAAGTTATGTTAAATTATTTTTATACAGGCACTTAATAGTTCTAATGTATAAACAAAGCAGTATCGTTTACCTACATTGCCAATTTTTCGTGTCCGAAAATTTTGCGACTCCCATTTTTCGTGGTTCATTTAAAAAAAATGCGCATTTTTATTCTGTGTATGCGAACAATTTTTAACAACGCTTTATTGTCAACGAAAAAAGTTACAACAAAAAAATCTTTCACGCTCGAATGGAGGCTGAAAAAACAGTTTTCGTTAAGAGCGTAGTAACCACAGTTTTGAAGCTTGGTGATTGATCGACTCAATATCGTGTTCGAAAGTTATTTGCTGCTTCGTACGAAACAATTGAAACTGAAAATAAAACTAAAAAAGAGAATAGAAAATGTTTTTATTTATTTTAACCTTTTGAGAATGTTACACATTTAGACAAATTGATTTCTAGACGTGTTTACGTTACCCTTATCCTTATCTTTACATACTCGTATTATAAAACAATAACGCTTTTTTATGTTTGTCCCCTATATGCTTGAATATTTAAAACTACGCAACGGATTTTGATGCGGTTTTTTTTAATAGATAGAGTGATGCATAAGGAAGGTTTATATGTATAACTAGCCGCCCTGGCTTCGGAAGGGTGCAATTATGATTAGTATGGCTGCAATATACAACAATTTTTTTGTAGTGTATTTAGTATCAGCATTGCACCCGTGCGAAGCCGGGCCGGGTTGCTAGTAGAATATAAAATAAGAGACAAAACGAATAAAGACGAATCAGTATTCGAGTCACTTTAAAATCTTTTGTATATCAATCTGTTTAATTCTTTTATAATATTGAAATATGTTGAAATATGCCAATTTCGCAAAACCAGCGAAATGAATGCTTCACATAGACTTGCATACTACCGATACAATGTATGCCCAACAGTGGGCTGATAAAGGACCATTATATTGATATTGATGATGATACTAACGTGTAGTTTGTTTACTCAGGTGCGGTGGGCGGTGATGGCGACGACAGCGATGATAAGGAGAAGGAAGAAGAAGCGGAACGCGAACGGCAGGAGGCCATCCGCGAGGCTGAGGAGCGCCGCAAGGAGAAGCACCGCAAGATGGAGGAGGAGCGAGAGAAGATGAGACAGGAGATCAGGGATAAGGTAAGGGACACATCTACCTTATTCAACTAACTATTAGGTAAACAATACCAAATCTACAAGCTCAGCAAGCAGGAATTTAGCTATTTGAATGTATAGACCACAGCAGGGATACTTTGCATGATTGATACGCTCGAGCGGCACAATAATAAGACCAAAACATGCGTCAAGTTCGCAGTAACTCTGAGTTCCGTTCGTCTAGAGTCCGCGCCGCAGGCTGATACCAACGCCTTTCCCTTTAGTCAGTGTACAAAATGATACGGCAGCACGGCAGCTTATATTCACATTTATTTCGTCGGTAACTTACATTAATACATTCTTAAAACTTACTTTATCTTAAACTATATACAATAACTTAAATATCTTCACGTAAGTACATCGTTGTTAATCCTTCTAGCGCGATTCTCTTCTGTTTTTCACTCGTATTTTTTATTAACAAAAGGCAACGGTCGTATGGACATTATGCCACCAACGAGTTCCGATATTGACCGAACAGTCAGTTTATATATATTATTCTTTATTGATCATAGCTGGTAAAGCTTAGAACGAGTTTCAATTGCAATCCTAATTTAATTCTGCTTTGAGTTGACACGATTTAAGTTCATTGTTATTCATAAGTCCTCTTACACGTAAAGGGGCTGTCATGACAGGCGCTGGACAATTAGTTCGCCGGGTCAAGCGCCCTCTGTCGGCCGCGGTTAATTTGTTCGTACGTTGTCGAGTGGTTTCCGAATGCAGGGCGGTGTGCAATACGCTAAAAACCGAACCATTTTACTCTATCGATGTTTGTATGTAGTGTTTTTAAATCGGTTTTTACGTTGCTTATTTAGAACATTACTTTAAAATAGTTGGAACTGAAAACTTGGTCCTTTTTCGTCCATTTCTGTAGCTTTTGCTGTTTAAAAATATAGAAATAAACATTTCGTAGCTAATTGCTGGACTCTTAGCGAAAAATATCTGCAATTGTAAACATTAAATCAAATCTAAATATTAATATTTTAAATGCCTAATTTACATTTACCCCCGACCTTTCCCGGTCGTTCTTCCAACGAAAAAAATGCCAACTCAATTCCATACTTTAAATTCATTCTTCGAAAGTTCAAAATGGCATCACGACGACTTTCACGGTATTTGCGAGTCAAAGGTATTTGAAAAGAGGATTAAGATTTTTAATTAAAAATAAGTGAAAAGTTCCCCTTGAGGTTTTATTTCATTTATACGCGATGCGGATTAATTCAGTGACATACCGCACGTTTTTTTCCGTGGGTTTTCACTGCAGAAATATTTACCAAAAGAAATTTATGTACAATAGATGTGGCCGCCGCATATTTTTCACGACTGTTGATTCTTACAGTTAGAACTTTAATGATACGAAGAATGTCAATATTTTTAAGCATTTATAAAAAAGGGGCAAAATTAAAAATAGACGGAATGTAAAATAAATTCTAAACCTTAAAAGTTCCTCATACAAAATTATAGATTTACCTTTACTAAAGACAACTTGAACGTCTACTTTCGTATTTCGTAGGTTTAATAATTTAAAAGCATTAACGGGGATTGCGCAAATCTCCGACGTGAAAGAATAGGGCAATATAAAACAGAGAAAAAGAAAAATATCTTTTAATTCAGTTCAAGTATTTAACATTAACATTTCCCTTTTGTAGTTACAAGCCGACCTACTTCGCCTTTTATCTTTTTCAAACTTAATTACGTACATTTTCTTTCAACAATGGTACATTTTAAACTGCAAAGAGATAATTTAAAGATACTACGAGTAATTTTAACATTTTTAAACTTTTTTCAAGTGTAGAAATGCCTTTTTTCATAAGAAAAGGTGGCAAACTAGCAGCGAAAACACCTAGGTGAACATCGACGCGCACGGACATTTGCAAATACAAATCAAATACCCGTGGAACCAGAGATGCGTTGCCAGCCTTTTAGGAGGTGATACGCTCGCTTCTTGACGGTCCCTGACGTATTCTTACCTTTATAGGGGTAATGATAAGTTATGTCGGGCTTGCACCGTCTAATACCCCACAATGGTCACCACAATATTAACGGGAAGTCACGCGGTCACCCTGTGGAAAGCGACCGCGGCGGAAGCATTGCTACAAAAGTAACTTTTTTTGACTTTCAGCCTACTCTGAACTCTCTTGGTGCTTAAGGCCCCTACCCTATGCACCAGAGCCTCCAAAGAGCTCTCTTAAGCTATAAGCATCGGTGCAATACTTTTAACATTTTTAAACTAGTGAATAGTATAGTTTGGTGTAACTTTTCTAATGCTGAAAGAGTTGTCCCGGTCCCGTAGTTGTCAAATTTCAATACTAACAATAATACAATTTTCTCTTTATATTAGTACTAGCTGTTGTACGCGACTTCGTCCGCGTGGTATTAAATAATATAGCCTATGTTACTCGGGGATAATGTAGCTTTCTAATGGTGAAAGAATTTTTGAAATCGGCCCAGTAGTTCTTGAGTTATTTCAATACATACAAAAATACAAAGTTTCTCTCTTTATAATATTAGTATAGATATAGATAGATTTACATCAGAAGTTATATAGTTATTTGATTATAACAGAGATGTAGCAAACATTCAAATGCAATTAAGTGTAGACACATAACAAGCAACTGCAGGAATATAATTTAGAACACCGCAAAGTTTCATGTTCTGAATTGTTTATGCAAATTGTTATAACATTAGATTACTAACATTCAAATACATGGACTGGATTATAACGTCACAATTCGTATGACATATTTTATTAAAAACTGTTACTCGTGACTTCGTCCACATAAAAAGTAATAAATCTAGACTTATTAAATTATTTAAACTTAGGTGAGACATTTTTATAAACTAAACTAGCGACCCGTCTCGGCTTCGCACGGGTGCAAATCTGTATAATGCTGATACTAAATACTGCAGCGTTAGCAATGTAAGCGCTAAAAATGTGTTAATTTAAAAACATCATATTAAAAAACTCTAAATTATCAGTGTAACTCCATAGTGAATATATTATACATGAAAACCTTCCTTGTGAATCACGCTATCTATTTAAATACCGCATCAAAATCCGTTGCGTAGTTTTAAAGATTCGAGCATATATAGGGACAAACATAAAAAAGCGTTATTGTTTTATACTATGTAAGGATAAGGACGAATAGAACATTGTCTTAAAGGGCATATAGGTTACCAAGTTTTCTTTTAATTTCGCTATTACGAAATCGCGGTAAGCTCTACTTTAACAATAAAAAAGGTTTCTGTTAAAATTTAATATCTTAATAATCTATGTTACATGTTCTATGATATAATTGTCTTTGCCCTTTTGTGTCTATGTCTGTCGCGTCCCTTTTCTGAATATAGTTCGATGTGCTCAAAAGTAAAAACTGCGTTTTATTATAGTTTCTAAAAACTTATATGGAACAATTTTAAGTAGCAATTGAACTATAACTAGGCTATTTTTCAAGTGCCTACCACCTTAAACAGCATATAATCCAAAAAAAGAAGTCAAGAACCACTTACTTTGTAAACCTTTGAATTTACTGACCTACATACAGTGCTAAGCCTTTACCGACCTGCAGGACTTTGTTCAAAGGGTTTTAATTGCAACTTCTAGTAAATGGCAACCTATAGACATTACATAAAAGCTTTCAAAAGCTTGATTGTAATTTAATGAATATAAAAGAGCTTTTCAGTAGCTTTTTAATATATTATTTTTTATGTAAAAAGGAAAAAAAAACCTTCAAACAGCTTTCTATCTATCTAAATATATTTTTATTAGTCAGATAAAGTATTTGAATATACGTGTAAAGCTTTCTTCGCAACAGGATAGTATTTTAGTCGAGTAGCAAGTAGCAAATATCCGAACAAAGGATTTACTAATCTACTCTACCAAAATGTTGCTGGTCAGACACGTTTAGTTACTAAATTATTTGCTACTGGTAGGTACAAGGCTTTAGGGATTAAATGAAGTAAAGTTAACTTAAATGCAGAGGACCGCCACAAAATTATATACCTGAAATTTCAAATCAACTTGTTTCTCCTCCCTACAAATTCTACGTGAAAATTACGGCAAATTACCGACTAAACCAGCTACGTGAAAGATAATTTGGATAGAACCAAATAACTAGAGTTCAAACTGCTAATAACAGTTTATTATATTGTTAAATGACGAAAATTTGTTTTTTTTTAAAAAGCATCTTGCTTATTGGTGTTTTAGTCGTGTATATTTTAGTATTACGAGTATTTCTACACGTAATATACTAATATTATAAAGAAACAAGATTTGTATTTTTGTATGTATTGAAATAACTCAAGAACTACCGGTCTGATTTCATCGTTAGAAAGCTACGTTATCCCCTAGTAGTAAGTTTCTGTCTAGTATTTTTTATTACATTTTCTATATCTAAGTAGGTTTTATACATTTTCGTTATAGTAACGCCTCTTCCGCCAAGCTTCTTGTTTACCTATAATCTCTAAATTATACCAAAAATGTTGCCATACTAATTGACTATTATAAAGTGCAAGTTAATAAATTAAGTCTATAAAATCTATGTTAGCAGTTGCCAAGTTTCATCATCATCGCCATTAGAGCGTCCATTACACCACGCTTCGGCTTTGCTAATAAAATTTGTACAGCAAATGGCCCTTCAAAGCCTTACACAGCCTTTACGGTGCATAGTTACGCTAGCAATCAACGGTGAAACTCAATTTTGATATTAGCGCCATCTATTTTTTTAATAAGATTTTTTTTAAACTATTTTTATATTATACCTGGTGTTCTTGACTTCGTCCGCGCGGGAATATAAAATATAGTCTATGTTACTCGGGGATTGTGTAGCTTTCTAACGGTGAAAGAATATTTGAAATCGGCCCACTAGTTCTTCAGTTATTTTAATACATACAAAAATACAAAGTTTCTCTATTTATAATATTGAATTGTATTTTTGCTTACATTATAATGCAGTTGAATTAAAACACTGCACGTAAAAGAAAACTTGGTCCAAAAATACTTATTTTTAATGAAAAGATTCCAATTTTAATTATTCATTAACGGGGTTTTCCTTAAACATTTCTTAAAATGTTTTCACCTAGAACTTTAGCTTATAGTGTTAATTACTAAAATATCAAAAAACCAGTTAAAAAATGGTAAATAGCGGTAAATAATGGTAGTTTTGTGAAACACGAAAGTCACGAAATAGGTTAACAGCCGACGCTTTGGTACACCCTCATTTGAATTTGTAAATAGCAAATTTCAAAAGCGATTTACATATATTAAACTTTTATTCATATATGTAGCTCAATTACCCTAGTTCGTACATTTTTGGAAACGACAAAAACTACATAGTAATGAATATTTTTGCACTAACTTTACGTAGCTGACTATATGTAGTAACTATGAAATATATATTCCTAAAAAAGATTCCTTTCGCTGTAATAGTTATTGAAAAATACAACTGAACTTTACTAATTCATTAAACATTTATGAAAACTTAATAAAAACGATCAACTGTCGTTTTAGGGGATGTTTTTGCCAGTTCTTTTGCCAGTATTAAACTGTTTCAATTTCTTTGTATGGAGTGACGTAGCTGTACTAGTAAAATATTATTTTATCTGTGCTTTAAACGTATCGAAAAGTACAAAAGGCCAAAAACAATAGAACATCATTGTAAACTCTACCATCTCTTTCCTTCCTATCTTAACAAGGCAGGAAAAAGGAAAGAAATCTTTACCTCATTAATACTTATAATTAATCAGAACAATACATTTCTTAGTTTATTCGACGCCACCTCTGACAATTAAAACTTTTCTCCCCGATGATAGAAGTTTCTCGAACTTATCAAACTCGTCCCCTCTACGAACTCGTGCGGTGCTGTAACATCTAAAAGTAACTTTATAAAGGACCCATTACGTAGAGGACATTAATTTCCTATCCATTTGGATGAATTTATTCGACTCTAGCAAAACATTTAGGTTGAATGTTTAAAACACTTTTAAGTTCTAAATAGCTCTTACATTGTCGGTGAGCTTATTACGAAAATTTTCGCGACAGTATTCATAACGTAATGTAAAATTTGTTAGTGTATTTTACGCCCTCGGGGTTGCACAAATGTAATACTTTTGACATTGTTACGACGACTTTCACGAAACTTTCGTAATACGCCCTTTGTTTGCTAATATTCGATTTTAAATAGGAAGTAAGAAACATTTGTTGTTTAATTTGTCTATACTAATATTATAAAGTGAGAAACTTTGTATTGAAATAACTCAAGAACTACTGAGCCGATTTAAAAAAATCTTTCGCTCATAGAAAGCTACATTATCCCCGAGTAACATAGGCTATATTGTTTAATTCCACACGGATGAAGTCGCAAGAAACAGTTAATCTTAAAGGTTTGCGATTTTGTAATTTACCAACTACGTATTTCTTGTTTTACAATTTAAATCGCTACATTTGTAAAATAAACGTTAAACTAAGAAAACAGTAAAGGTAATATATTTAGTTGGCAATTCCCTGGCGCTGGTCGAGTTCACAATCGATTTGTTCCACACCGAAGGTATGCTAATACTGATTTATTAGTGAACCATTTCACTTGAGAGTTCAAAAGTATTTATTTGAATATAAAATTGTCTTTTTACTTTCTTTGATTTTTTCTCGACTGTAAGATATTTAAAAAAGACTTTACAACTGTATTATATTGGTTTAATCTATTCAAATATTATAGAAAGAGGAAAACTTTATATTTTTGTATGTTGTAATAACTTAAAAACTACTGGGCCGATTTCAAAAATTCTTTCAACGTTAGAACGCTACATTATCCCGGACTAAGATAGGCTATTTTTTGAATTCTACGCAGAAAAAGTCACAAGCAACTAATGTTTTAATAAACTGCCACTCTTAGAAATGACGCATAAGCAGTACCACAGCTTTTCATTCTTAATTTACTAAAGACGGCATTAATGAACACTTAACCAATTTGAGTATTGACTTAAATTAAATTATAAAAATCAGAAAGTTATCATCCACAAAGACTTACTAAAAAAATATCACAAACAGGAGTTACAAACATTTACAATTGTTTATTTTTTTTCTAATCTTAAAAAAAATCTATAAAAATTTAACACACCACTTTTGGGTTCAATCGAACTTCCCCTTTACTCGAGTAAGCGCCCTCTAGCGGCAAGACTTCGCCAAGTAAACAAACAAGCAAATACTGTTAGTAAAAGCAAATACCATTCGCCGTCTTTGAACTAACAATTTATTGTCATTGGATTCATTTACAGAGATTTAACTTGACGGAAAAATGTATTGTGACTTTAATAATGTTTCTCAAGTAACTAACTTTATTTTCCATTTACTTGTTTAGGTTTAAAAAAGTTTCGTAAAATAAAAAGACAGTTGACAATTATTAGATTAACGATCTTTTTTTAATGCACAATTTTTTAGTGTTCATATCCCAAAGTAAATTGAACACTATATCTATACTAATATTATATTTGGATAACTTTGTATTCTTATATGTATTGAAATAACTCAAAAACTACTGGGTCAAAAAATATTTCACTGTTTTTTTTTCTGTCTTTCCTGCTGCTATTGCTAATGCAGCATCTTTGGTATCTTTTTAGTTCCTTTTATGTTATTTATTTTATCTCCTAACTTTTTTTTAATCATTATTTGTTTTTGCAATTAATAATATTACAATTACTCCATAATAACTATAACATAATATTGAAGTGTACAGCAGCACTTGGTACACCTTTATTTAAAGGGCCAAATATTTCACTGTTAGAAAGCTACAGTATCCCCGAGTAACATTTACATTTTTTTATATTAAACGCGGTCGAAGTCGCGAACAACAGCTAGTATTAGACGATCTTAGAATTTAACACAAGTTTCAAAAACGCTTTGTTTACTATCTCCAGATAAGTCTGCCTTCCTCTACATGACACCTTAACTTTCTATTACCTTTACAATTTCTAAAATCTTCTAGTTTTCTGTAACAAAGTGTTAAATCCGAGTAACTTAATAGAATCGACTTTGTAATTTGGAGTTAATTTTACGCCGGAACTGGAGGGGGAAGCGAGGGAAGTGGAGGGGAGACTATAGTAAATTAACTTGTAATTAAAGTAGGTGTTCTGTTTCTCTCAAAAGTCCCCAAACTCGAAACGAAACTTCACTAAAACTGTAACTAAATAAGAGACCTACAATTTTCTTTGTATAATTTTCTAAACGGTATTTAATTATAATTTTATTCCAATTGTTTTCAATCAATAAAACAGCAAACGAGCAAGCAATGTACTAAGTAACTTGTATTCTATATTGTATTGTCTACTTTGTAACTGTTACTCATAGACATCTACAACAAAAATAGATGCGTTGTCTATTAGACAGAGGCGAGAATAAATTCAAAAAATAATATTTCCTTACCCTATTCATCCAATACTCTGCCAAATCCATCTTCTTTCCCATCCTTTTCTTGCTAAATTCTGCAAAGTGAAAATTCAATTCTTTGCAATAAGAAAACCTAGATTACAATTTAATCTATAATTATATCTATACTAATATTATAAAGAAGAAATATTAGTATTTTTCTATGTATTGAAATAACTCAAAAACCACTGGACCGATTTAAAAAAATCTTTCACCCTTAAAAAGCTACCTTATTCTCGAGTATCATGGGCTACATTTTGTAATAGCAACAACTATAGGAAGTATGTAGTAAATACAGAAACTTCAAAAACCTTTTTCTCTATTCTCTTAACAATATTCTATTGGCAATAATCTGAATACATATGATACTAGCGACCCGCCCCGGCTTCGCACGGGTGCAAATCTGTATAATGCTGATACAAAATACTGCAGCGTTTGCAATGTAAGCGCTAAAATGTGTTAATTTACGACATCATATTAAAAACCTCTAAATTATCAGTGTTACTCTACTATATTGTGAATGTATTATACATGAAAACCTTCCTTATGAATCACTCTATCTATTAAAAAAACCGCATCAAAATCCGTTGCGTAGTTTTAAAGATTCAAGCATATATAGGGACAAACATAAAAAAGCGTTATTGTTTTATAATATGTACGGACTACTTGTTCCACATAAACTCTAACCTAATCCCGTATTTGTTTCCAAACCAGGGGGAAGTTATTTCAAACTAATTATTAACTCCCTATTCAATTTCGTCTTTATACAATGCGAAATCAGCTTTATTGCAATGGTATAGAGTTGATTTTTAATTAACGGTTTTAATGTTATTAGATGGCAAAGGCAGATTATTAATTTTCCTCGGTTAATTTAGTAACATAATGTTTATACGATTGGTTTAGTTATAGTTTGATTTATATCTAAGCGGTTTAATTAATTTAACACAATATTATGATTTATTAGTTACTCAATTATTATGAAGATTTCTGTCTTCCTGTAAATATTTTTGCTTAAATTCTTCCAGCGTTTAGAACAACAACTTTACTATTTTTGACAAAAATGTTGAGTGTAGAGACGCCATTTTTTATATTATAAAATGGCAAACGAGCAAGCGGCCACCAGGCTTCGCTGAAATAGCGAAGTGACCGCTGCCCATAGAAATCTGCAACTGCAAATGCGTTGCCTGCTTAATCTACGGAGGAGGACACGCACAGCAAGAGGATAATTCCTCTTCCTATACGTCCCCTCCCCCGTTTTTATAATTTTTTAAATATAAATACAGGCAGAAATACAACTCATTTAATATACTAAAATCACTGATGTTACATCATAAAGAAAAATCAATTAAAAAATCTTTAAGCTCAGAAATACCTCATTACGAATTACACAAGTCCCCTCCGTAAATGCTTATAAAAGTAGGTAAAACTTTCCAGTCTTTAGCAAAAATTGTAAGCAAAGTTCGTAATATTTTCGCACAAACCACAAGCAGACCATTAAGCTAATGTCCATAGTACTAAAAAATCAATATCTTCGCTAGAACAACTTGCTACCTAACCGTGAAATCTAATAATCGATCGAATATGAACTCTATTATGTGCGCGGTAAGGCATATAATACGGTGTACGGCCCGGCGATGTAGGGCTGCCACAAGATCGGTAGCACTTGTGAACGACAAAAATGTTTCCGATACATTGCCTCCAGTATGTTACTAAAGTACTGATAGCAAAACAATTTGATTAATTCAATTTATAAAAATGCACAAAAATATTAAAATCTTATTGGATTATTATACAAATGCAACCACAGTCACAAATTCTTTTATATGATAGCACAATATAATAACAATCTAAGAAAAAGAGCACTTTTTAACAGCGGTAGAGCCCGCTTTAACATCTTGCCCGGTGAAATACCACAACCACACAGAAGACAGGCGTCAAATGGATTCGATTCCGTGTTTCGTCTGATGAGTGTGGTGTCGGAGGACCAATTATAGCCCTGTTTCCCTTCCTATCCTTTTCTTATAAGGAAATGATGGGATGGGGAAGTGGATTTTCCGGGGGAGGGGACGCATTGGGAGAGGAATTATCCTCTTTCTGTGCCTCTCCTCCCTCGTAGACTAAGGGTAGGCAAAGCATCTGCAATTCAGATGTCTTTGGGCAGCGGTCGCATCGCTATTTTAGCGAATCCAGGTGGCCGCTTGCTTGATTGCCACTTTATAATATAAAAAAAACGCTGGTATAAACATTAAATCCTTTTTATATACATTTCTTGTAATATGAATGAATTATGATGGCATCCGTACTCTGCAAACATACAGTTAATTTCAAGTAAAATTACCCTATTTATGTACAGTATAATATCTGTAATAAAAATTCTTAAAGTATATTTTTTTTTCTAACGCTACCTATAAGTCTGTTGTTCCCGGAGCGCGTAGTAATTTTCCAGGGCTGGCACCAGGGACATTTCACACCTCGACGACTACCCCCGTCTCTTGTACGCTTCGATGAGTTTCATTACCGCCATTTTACAATACCAGGGAATTTACACAACATGAACATTATAAAAATAATAATAAAGATGAATAATATTATAAAAAAAGTAAAAAAAAATTGATTTTTTTTTTGTTATTTCAGCCGTTAGTTGAATACTTCTGTTTATTGTATAACTAGCGACCTGACGGCTTTGCACGTGTGCAATGCTGATACTAAATACACTACAAAAATGCGAAAAAATATAATTATTTACATCACATTAGAATCCTAAAAATAACAGTATTTCTTTACTATTTAATGAATGCTATACATATAAACCTTCCTCTTCAATCACTCTGTCTAATAAAAAAACCGCATCAAAATCCGTTGCGTAGTTTTAAAGATTTAAGCATACATAGAGATATAGGGTGGAAGCTACTTTGTTTTATGCTATGTCGTGATAGCCATAATATGCGGAATTTTTGTATGTTTGTTTGTACGAATAAAATTTATATAAAAATGCTTAAAATCTTTTACATTAAATATCCAACTACACTACGAGTATAATGTATCAAGCAAGTTATAGCTCTATCATTTCAGTGGCGGTTTCATAATTTGCTCAAAGATTGCCGGGGGAAGGGGCCGAGGGGCGCGGCAAGGCGGTAACTATATTACAAACTCATCTGAACGGAAATTGAAATATTATGGTCCGGCCATGATAGGCTTCGAGGGTAAGAACGATGTAGTAACGGTATAAATAACATTGATAAATAAAATAATATTTTTGTAAAATCTATTAAAATTTTACTTTATATGTAGAAAAGCTGTCGAAATGAAAAAGTTCTTCATCATCATCATCATCACATCAGCCTATCATCGTCCACTGCTGGACGTAGGCCTCCTCCATCGATTGCCACAATCCTTAATCATATACTACAATATATAAGTATACTTAAGTATGTGTATGGTTTAAAATAAATTTTATAATTCACAAACATATTGAAAAATTTAATAACAGTCTTCACTGCTTACTTCAATTATCTCTATTTTTCAAAAGAAATGAGAAATATAAAATCATTTTCATACAATTTTTCCGACATACATCATGTTACAACTTTTACTCGTATTATCTCTCCATCTCTCTCTATCTACCAAGATAAATATTTTGTAGAAAGGTTTACTTAACAAAGGACATAGATCAGTTCATCCCTTGCCTGTTAATTAACTAGTCGTAGTTGAAAAGGGTTAAAAGGTAAGATTGATAACTATATAGGAATTTAATTTAAATTTATACATATTAATTTGTCGGAACATATTATGATGTGTAGAAAAATACATACATTTTTTTTAACCGACAATTTTTTTACCCGACTGAAAAAAGGCATATTAAGAAGATATGTTACTAAGTTTCTAAGTACCTAAAACATATTTATGTCTGTTTAATTATGTTTTGTACTTTAAAATATTACGAGTATATTAATTTTACAGTAGGGTTTATTACGCTACGCGACATCTACGACCCTCGTAGCACACCGTAGCGTATATTCGTAGAAATTCGTAGTATTTTGTAGCTTTATTATTCTATCCATTAATGCATTATTTGATGTTTTAGTTATTATAATGTATATTAAAAGAAGTAAGAAGATAAAATAGAAGAAAGAAAATAAATAGAGCTCTTGGATGTCAAATTGACTCTAGTAGGGAGTCCGTAAAACGCGGCTCCCTAATCGAGTCAGGTTGACTTCCTCGATGCTAAGACAACGTTCCGAAGAAGGAAGACATAGAAGTAAGAAAATAAAGAAGAATTTCAACATCAATTTCAAATTGTGTTAACATATTATTGTTAAGTTTAAATATCTTTTTTTTATTCATAACAATGTAAATAATTGTTGCAGTGACTCTTGTAAATATGTATGAAACTGATAATAACATTCGATAAATCATGTGCTTATCACGTGTGGGATATAGAACGTCACTGTCATTCCATACATTTTTGAAGTTCGCTATCGAATCGCTTTGTAGCTAATTTACTTTGGGGTACACGTCAGTATTTTCGGGACGAAGTGACACAAACATAGCTAATTTCTCATTTATAATATAAGTAAGGAGAAACAAATTACACTAAATATTCTATAATATTCATTTCTAAACAGAAAAGCTTATAAAATTAAATAATACCTAATCCTACTTAGGGTTGCCCATTAAGTGTAATTTGGGTTAAAACTGTAAGCACCATAATTATTATTTGCGCGTATTTCACACCCCTAATGGTGGGCTAATCCTGGTAATCCGGCGCGGAGCGGCAGATAAATTTATTAGAAAACCTTCAAAAGAGTTAATTGATATAAAGGAAAGGTCCGTTAGCGAGAGAGGCAAAGCTTGTCGACGTAACTTTGATTTGTAGGTGCCTTTTGTCTGTTTCATGACGCTTCGACGATGTTTTTTTGTTATTTAGGGCTACAAAATTGAACAAAAATGTTGCTTAAGTAAAGAGTTTTCATAACACTTTTAAGACAAGGAAACAATGTTACGATGAGTAGTCTTTTAATTCATCTTCATATGAAAACATATTCACAGTCCAACCTCGATAAGCGAGAGTCATTTTACTGGTCCCGATGAGCTACCTCCATAAGCGAGAAACTCGGATTAGAGAGCCTCTATAAGCCAGACAAATATTGCGGTCCCTTGGACTGTCGCTTATACAGGGTCGACTGAATCAAATCTTCGAATAATAATTTGACACAGTGTTTTTGTATAATTATGTATTTCTGTTTGAAAAAAGGAAATAAAAGACATTACAAATCTTTTTTTTTTCCAAATTGCTTTAATTAAAAGTAATTGTAGAGAAAAGTAAGCTGACGGCACGAATCGAAAGAAATCACGTTTCATATTTATGATACAAACACCAGGGGGCGCTTTGCTACGTCTAATGAGATCCCGTGGGGTGGAATACCCCTAAAATTAAAACCTCCCCGACAAGCTGCGTCTAATCAATTGAAGATTACAAGACCCAGACTTGCGTATATTGCGCATTCATTATTTTAAAAGTTGACTTTATACAAAAAAAATACCGCCATATTGTAAAACAAAGTCGCTTTCTCTGTCCCTATATGTATGCTTAAATCTTTAAAACTACGCAACGGATTTTGATGCGGTTGTTTTTAATAGATAGAGTGATTGGAGATGAAGGTTTATATGTATAACTAGCGACCTGCCATTGCTTCGGAGGTCGCTAGTAGGGTAAATTTTCTAACGAATAGTTTGGTTTTCGATAAATTAAATATTGATTTTATACGTAAGCTACTACATTGTTACTTATTGTAAAATAGCTAGATTAAAGTACCATTATAAACCGATTTATAAATTAGGAACTTTAATTATTATTCTAATGTAGCTTCAACCCGTTCACTGCCACTATTTTATTATGAATTTCGCAGATATGTAGCATTAAAAGTGTTAATAATTTTATTCAAAGGTAAGAACCGTAACTACACTTTAGACAATTTTTAAATTCGTCCCATAGTATACTGTTCCATTTAATTTTTTTTCCCTTTTTTTAATTTAAAGTATTCCGACCATAGTTGACGTACATTGAACGCCAAAGAAAATGTCCCCTCTCGTGGGAAATCATACGATAGCAAGTTCAATGTCTCGCCACGCGACCAATTCAACAACCAATCACTTTTATTAATGTAACCTTAAGGTTTAAATATCGAATATTATGTAAGATTTTCCAGATAATTTGAGTTATTAATTTATATGACGTTATCTATACTAATATTGTATATTTATTTTTGTATGTATTGAAATAACTCCATCATTAGAAAGCGACATTATCCCCGAGTAACATAAGCTATATTATTTTAATACTACGCAGACGAAATCGCGAACAACAGCCAGGAAGAGATAAGATTATTAATTATTTTATGCGGCCTTATTTACTACTTTAAAAATAGATGGCGCTATTCTTAACTTCTAAATATTTTTTGTATTTATAGAAAAAAAATTCTAATATTGTAATTAACTTAGAAGTTCCTATTGTCTGAGGTTTCTATTTATGATGATGTTTAAATATATTTGATTATGCTGTCTGTTATATATGATGTGTACGACAATGGCGGTGTACGTATGGCAGGGTCGCAGGCATTGTCCTGTGGAACCCAAGTTTACAGACAATAACGCAATCAAGTCGGAGCGTCGCTTTGTTTGCTGAATCTAAACTGATGACATGTCACTTCACTGTTGTATAATACTGATATGGAAATAGGGTTGATAGAGCCCCTTAACTTAAGTATACGAACTGCCTAAGTAACTCAAAATGCGGTAATTACAGAAATAAATGCTCAAGTATGCAAATATTCATCTGCCTATTATGAAGTTTAGGCTAAGCGCCATCTGCGCCCTGCCACCTCAAGCCCGGTGAATCTGTTTTTAAAAGGAAAATCAATGCTTACCGGTTGATCTAATATTTTTATGTTTAAAATAAATATATTCTATAAATGTTTTCAGTACAAAATCCCCAAGAAGGAGGAGATGGTGGAGCAGCAGCAGGCGGAGCCCGACAACCCGCTCATGAGGAAGAAGAAGACCCCCGAGGAGCTGGCCGCCGAGGCAGAGCTCGAGGACCAGGACGAGTTCACTAGTAAGTTACACTACCACCGTGATCATTACACACTACCTAAGCGAAGCTCAGAGAATGAAAACATAAGAATGACAATAATCATGTTCCGTTTGATTCCAGAACTGAAAAACACCATCGAAACGCAAGTGAACGAATTGAAATCTCAAATCGAGAGCAAGTGCGTGATGCAGTGAGCGGGAGTTGTTGCGCCTTTGTTATAACAATATTTAACCCGAATACATGATGTAGCTGCTCCGCCGATTGTTACGTCACATCCGCCACAACCCAACCCACGAACCCCCCAACCCAAACAGGAAACAACACAACCCCTTCGAAACCGTATCATTCGCGCTCAACCATTTTTGTAGGAGAGATCGAATTCTAAATTATTTCGGAACGTAGTCAGCTAGTGGCGCGTTGGTGCTTGATGATGAGCAATAATATTTTTATACATTCATAGAAAAAAATTTTGGAGAGCGACCCTCAATGCAACCGGCGAGTGCGGCCGCCGCGCCCGCGGGCCGGCGACCGGCCAGTCGCGGCGCTGACACAGTTTTATATGTTGATGCTTGTGATATATTGTTATTTAAGTGTAAAGAGGAAATAAATTTAAATACAACTAGAATGGTGTAATGTTAATGGAAGAATGGAAGGTGAAATAACATATTTTAAGTCGGTAGCGCGCGTGTTTAGTCTGACTGTACCGAGGCCATCCTTCTCTCGCCTGTCTCTCCTTCGGAATCGACTTACATTGAAATAACAATGTATTCGCTCGTTTATATTTGTTTTCATCCAAATTCCACTCGGCTTGGTGTCTCTCGGTGTACACGTTTCGCCGCTCGCGGTGAAGCGGGCGCGTGGCTTCTGCTCTTCGCTCTCTCTATCTCTCCCCCTGTCCTCTTCTCTGTCTCTCCTTCTGCGACTTCAAACTCTCCAACTTTTGCCTCTAAATCTTTTGCATGCGTGCTTCTGCAGTGTTAGTCGGTATCGTGTCAGTGAATTTGTTTAGATGTAAATACCCGTTATGGACCTAGCCTTAATATCCACATCGAAAATATGAATAGGTACAATATTGTTACTGATTTAGTCCGGAGCGGGCGCGAGCTCCTCTCCGGCAACTCGTCGTGTAGTCGTCACTTTTGTTCCTGCATGTGTTAAGATAAGGTCGATGTTCATTTAGAATAAAGCGTTAAGGTTGTAGATAACACTCGAGCAGTTGTTTTACCGTTGTACCGATGTAGCGTAGTTAACGCAATCTAACGTTTTATCGATGTTTTATGCTTAGGTGTAAATTTAATGTACGTGCGAGCGAAATCTTCGAGCGATTCGTGCGATGGTACGTCCTGCAACGATTGCGACAACAGACGCGCGCGGTCCGCTCCGGCGCCGCAGAGAGAAGGCTCGCTAGTATAATTGTTCGAACATTTGTCTCCACATGTAAGCTGCAAATGCAAAAGATTTGTTATCGTCAAAAGCTGTGATATATGAATAAATAAAGGACCGGAGTGCGCGGGGCGGGGCGCGGCGCCACCGCCCGCCAACCGGCACCCGGCACCCGGCACACTTTTCACTTTAGCTTCTTTGATCTTTGACCCTCACTAAATAAAAATATCTCTCATCGACTCTTTGTGACTTCATACGAAACGTTCACCTTTCCTCCGCTCTCATACACTTCAACTGCGACGGATCTTCGAGAAACTTCTACAATTCAATCAGCACATCATGTATTTCTTCTACCTTTGAGTTGTTTACTTTATCTTGTCTCTATCGGCTACAAAGCCGAGGCTTGCTTAACTCTTATCTTCGCCTGATTTGGTTCGGTTCGATAAATTATTCTATCCTCACGACATCGCGGACTCAAGATAGATTATTCAATATACACCCATGTAAATACTTAAGCAACAATACTTTCAGATCGTCTATTGAGAATACTATTCTATTTTCAGAGCGATAAGATTGCAAATACTTTATCTGGTACGTGTGCACATTCTATTTTCCTAGCTTCCTTGTGCGGGCTCAGTCCGGAGCTCCTCTCCCGCTCGCGTCGCTGCGACGGGCGCCGTCTCGGCCTCCGACCGTCCCTCCTAACTCCATACTTCACCTTCTCTATCGTTAAGGTCCTCTTTCTCACCGTGTACGTGTGTCTAGTCTAGGTTTACGGTATATTAATAGCTCTATTATACGTGCATGGCATTTCTAGCTAAACTGTTGTTCGTAGTTGTTCGAAGTAAACAATAATAGATTTAAGTCCGTGCCCTCGGTTCCCTGCTCCGACACGACCAATAAGTCGCCTCTATCGTTCATGTATCCCTGTCTACTCGTACGCTACCTCTATGCCGCTGCCCTAGAACCTTTCTATCTTCGACTATCTTCAATCTATCAGTAGTGTCTTATATACTTCGGTCTTCGTTGTTGACTTTCACTTACGTAGTTATAGTTAATTAGAAAATTATTTTGGTACGTAGCGAAGGTTAGGTATAGCGTTAAAATTTCAATGTTAAATCTGCTAATTGTCACTAATTTAAAACCTAATCTTGTTTATGGTAATATTTAATCAGTGTGTGCATGCGTTAAGTGTAATTAGCTCTTGCGAGTGCTCGGTGTCGTTCTCTCTCGATTAGTCGTAACTTAAACTCGACATGTAAAGCGCTTTGTCGAGTTCCTTGTATGTAAGCTTTCAATGTTCGATGTATAGTGTTAAATATGTATTTAGGTTATAATTGCTTGACTGCGCAATTACGGAATTTGGGTGATATCAAATTGTTGCCACGATTTATTTCAAAAAGCATTTATTTTTAGCTAATCTTGTAAAGTGTTAGTTTATTCTGCAATCACAACTTCCGCTCCAATTCGATTTAAACCATCGACAGTTACTTTTAATATTCTCACCAAGTTATGGAGTCTGTAATCTATCTCGATCCAATTTTGATTTATTTACATTAAAAATAGTGAATTTATAAAGAGGTTTATACAAGGTAGGTGTGTAGCGTAGTATATAATATTAAATTATTTATAAAATATTCAATTTATATATTCACAGGCGTAGCATAATTGATAAGGTTCTTAAGTGACTCGCGACCAATTTCAGAATTTCTCCAAAAGCTAAATCAGTTGATTGACAAATCTTATGACTTTCTACTCAGGGTAAATGTAATGTACTGCTATTGTTGTCTAATTGTATACTTCGCCTCTTCACTTTGTCCCGCATTATTTCTTCCACATAATAATCTTAATTCTCTAAACTTGTATAGGAAATATTTCAATGTTATTCTTGTTGTTAATTCGATATATTTAGCCTGTATATAACATCTTTTGAATGTTGAAAAGTCACTAAAAACACCGATAAAGCAATTGTTAGACATCGAGATATGTAATTAATTAGTAATTATAATTAAACGCATGAGAAAACCGATTTTAATAACTCTCGGTAAGAAATAGGACGTTAGGAAGTTAACTTTGTTAATAAAGGGACTGTTGCACTAAGTATTTGATAGTTTACACTTGTATCAATGATTTTTATAATTTTTAGAAGAAACACGTAAAAACATAGACTAGTAAAACAAAAAATACGACAACATTATTGCTAGACAGTATGATTAGAAATTATCACTTTTTTTTACTTTTTAGTAGTATTTATTACCATACAAACAGCATAAAATTGGAACATAAATGCAATAGGAAATCCCACATAGAGACTGTCAATCACAACGAAAATTAAAACAACAATAAATACTTTAAAAATTATTGCTTTTCTTATAACATACACTGGCAAAAGGAACCGCACTGTTTTAAATAAATGACAGATATAATTTAGAGGTTATATGTCAAACTGCACAGATAACTAAAACCGCATACAGCCATAGACAAAGTCAGAGACAACGACACAAACCACACACAAGAGCTTCATTACATGAAATAACGCCGTTGTTTAACAATTTAGATGTTACTTTATATTGAATCATAGTGTGGAAAGAACTTTATAAAAGAACTGACAAAAAAGTGCCACAGAATACCGATAATTTTTGCTCTTTTTGGAATAATTTTTTCGTATCTTTCCACACTATGAAACTTTCTATCTGGTTTAAAGGTGCGTTTTCATAAAGATAAATGTGTGTTGGCGGTCGGGGTTGGTAATGAGGTATTACGATTCTGTATTATGGACTGTTCGGAAAGGTTGTTCCCCGGCCGGCCGAGTTGTTTCACTAGGGTAGTCACAGGCCACATATTGATAAGTTAGCTTTTAATATTAGTGACATCTAGTGTTAAAAATTGCAAGTTTACTGAAATTAAACTAAATATTTAATAAAATGTGTAAACAATTTTGAAAAAAAAAACATGAATTCTGATATGAACGTGGTTCGTATGTTGTATTGTTATTATAAAGGTTAGTAGTTAAACCACGATTACATTAACTTAGAGTTACGGATGAGAAACGAAAGAGGTTATTGTTGAAAATGTTTTTAGGTAATTAAATCAGATTGAGCTTTTGTGAAACCTTGTTGTTGATGGTTATTAAGAGTTCGGTTCGCGGTAATTCCGGCTGTCTGAGAACTGCCATACGATTATGACTTTTATCTCTATACCGATTAGTTCTGTTTTGTCACCCGTCACTCGTAGGCATAAGGTAGGCTTGGGCTGCATATTTATTTATCTATAATGTTGCAATGCATTGTTAAATTTATTTAATCGTCCCTATTAGTTACGTAAAAAAGTTTAGAGGTAGCCATTTTCATACAAACTGCTGTGAATGTGAAAGTGGCCTATCTACCATGTTGTTAAATAATAAATAAATTACATTGTACCACCATGCTGTTGTTTTATTTAATACAATTCGTTAAACATATACCTAAATCTTTAATACTTTTAAATCCTTACCAAATTTATTGATTAGCTATAAAAAAGCAAAGAAAAATCATGTCCATGTTAGTGATAAAGAAATTAGTTACAAGCGTGATGGAAATATTGAAAGGAAAGTTCTCAAAAAATAATAAGAACAAAGTAAAAAGAACATAGAACTTTATTTATACCTTATATCTACAATCAGTCATTATTAAATAAAAAACAAAATATGTAATATTATCAAAACTTAAGCATTATTCTAACGTAGTAAATACGCTCCAGAACCTATTCAACTGTTTGTTAAAATCTAATAGCATGTTAGTTATATCTTCAAAGGTGATCCTCAGCAGTCCAGGATTTGCTTTCTCACTGATATTAATTACAGCGCCATCTTCCGACAGTTTCGTTTTCAGAGTTATTTCATTTAGATCCGAGTCAGTATCGTCATTTTCATCGTACATTTTTACCGGCAATTGACGTAAATTCCCCTTTACTTTGTTTAATAAGCCTGAAGGAAAATAACTATCTTCCGAATCTATTTCATTTTCTATACTCCTTTCGTAATTATTTTTTTCTTTCATAACCCTTTTAGTATTTTCTAGGTTATTTATAGTTTCGTCATTCGTCAAACTTCGACGTTTTCTTTTACCTTCTTCGTTTAAATATTCACCAGAACATATTTTATTAGATCGTTTAATATTCTTCCTGTTAAATCTGCCTTTGCCTATTTTTGATAATTTTTCATTCTTAAACGCTATCAATTTATCCAATAAATTCGATTTAAAATCGAATCTGTCTCTTTCATTTCTAGAGAACTTTGATTTTTGAGCTTTTTTATTATTTTTTTGTAATATATCTGCTTGTCGTCTAAATCTTAATTTCTCTTTATCTTTTTTATTAGTTAAATATTCATGAAAGTTTTTCAACTCATTATCAAGATTATTTATCCGTTTACGTAAATTGTTAATATTACTTACTTCTGAATCAGTTATTGAGTAATGCTCATCAGAAACATCAAGAGATTTATCTAAATCTACAATATCCCGCTTGTTTCTTAACGATCTTCGTGATATAATGGCATTTTCTGCATCTATGTTTTCCTCTACAACAGATAGATCTTCATTTATCTCTTTATTAACAACATCTTTATAAATACAAGCCTCGACTTTAGTATTCGCAAGAACCCAAAAGCCGAACGACTTTGGTGGAAGATTAATTAATAATGTTTTATAAGGTCTAACACGTTTTACTAAAGGACGAATATCTCCTTCTAAATACATCGCTCGTCCATTGACTACTATGTTCCTGTGAACAAAACAATCAATTAATAAAATATCAAGAATTATTTTGTAACAGTATCAACACTTTCAATCTTCACTTACCCTTTACTATCAAGATTGAATATAAACTGCATGATATCACCACCGTCTTCTCTTTTAGATAATTTAATAGAGAATCTCGCAGGTTCATCATCCATGTTCGCTCCATAAAGAGTGATGGCTCCGGAGACCGGGTGCTGACGCAGCGATGTACAGTGCGCGAACAGCGTCGCTTGAGACACCGTCATGTTTACATTGAGAACGCGTTCTCCTACTAGGTTCTTGTAGATGAGCGCCATGTAGAAACTCTACAAGTAAAAGTTGCATTGCAATAAGAGTTAGGACCATTTTCTACTTTATTTGTTAATTAAGTAACCTTAAAACACGACTGATTACCCTTATAGAACTTAGGGGAATAGAAGATTAAGAAATCGAATGACTCCTCGCTTGACAAAAGTACAGGCAAAATCATAAGCAAACTTGGTCATTATGGTAAAAATTAGACGATATTTCAAGTAGAAAAACAGTAATTTCTTACCAATGTAAGTTCATGTAATTCTTCCTCCAATAACTCTCTAAAATGCACAGAGAACCCATTCCTCGCCGCGTACCCAAGGCTGGCGAGCCAGTCAGCCGCGCGTTCCAGTTGCCCACGCCAGCGCACCACCTCCGTCAGCCACAGAGGAGTACTACTGCTGCTGAGGACACGCAGCAGTGTCACACGCTCCCGATCTGACATCTTCTCTAGTTCCTGAGCTGAGGAGTTCCTAAAACAAAATAACAGTTTCCACTAATAGATGGCGCTAATCGCTGATAACGAATTGTTTTGTTTCTCTCGCTAGTGTCGCGCACAAGTTAGATATTAGCACTAACAAGGTAGCAGCACTAGCGCTTGAGGCAACCTTGCATGGAATAACAAATAGTTGTAAGTAACTAAATAGAAACAAAAATACACGAATATCATTTTTTAATCCCGTTATTTTCTACAAGACATTAATTTATACCATACCCGTTAAGAAATATAGCATCCAACATATCATTGGACAGAGTGACAAAGTCCTTAAAGTCGCTCTTGGAGTCTGTTTGCAGACAGGGTGCGATGTCTCCCGCCACCACCTTCCACCCTGATGCTGCGGGGAAGGTCTCCACCATCACGCGTAGAGTCTCCAGGTCGTTGATGTACTCTTCGATTGTCTGGTTGGAACATTCTGTGAAGCAAGAAAATGTACCGATGATATTTCACAATAGAATATTCTCTCTATAATATTGTTTTTTGTAATGCTTCGATACACTTACCATAGCCTAGCTGCCAATAAATATCATCGATTTTAACCTTTTCAGCGACCATTAATGTATCCATAGCCGAATTAGGATCCCACATACCGGAAGTCAATTTTATTTGATTATTTAAAGCAAATACTAAATCAAATCCGGTCTTTTTAGTCCAGTGTACAAACTTGCCCCATTGTTTGTGACTTAATAGATCATTCTTTCGATCTTTACTGAGTGAAAGACTTCTTAAATCTTTCTTGAGTGATGTTTGTGGGTCCTGAATGGATATTGTAGTATTGTCAAATGTTAAGTTTGAGGTGGATGGTCCAGCTATACGTAGATAAGCTGGACTTAACGACGACGCCATGCAAAAGCAGTGCTTACTGAAACAATGAAATTCAGTTATTCCAAATTTAAAATTATAAAACAAATGAAGTTTTTGAAAAACAATTTTTGTCTCTATTTTTTAAAAGAGAATGAGAGGGAAGCCTATATTTACTTAGGTACATATTTTTTTATTTTCATATTCGTACTTCGCAAAACGTAATTCTTGGGTAAGGAAAGGTACATTTGACATAAAAAAAACTTACTTGTCATATTTCTCACTGGATCCGAAGAGATATTTTGGGTCGACTGTGAAACTTAAAAACTTCGTATCAATTAAATTAACATATTCCTCCGTGTCTATTTTAACATTATAAATATAGCAACTACATACAGATAAAAATAAAAGTATTTGAATAATTACATATTTTCTATTATGATCCATGGAGACGAAAATGTCACTCATGTATTAAAATTATTAAAAATGTAATAAATTCCATACGTGCTTGTTAATATTAACTTTGAAACGACAAGGTCACCGATATGTTGCAGTCAATTGGTAAAATAAAGCATTTTAAGACGTACCTAGTCTTTGGGTTAAAAGTCTTGTTTTTTTTTATTTTATTTTATTAGGTGGCAAACGAGCAAGCGGGCCACCAAGAATCGCTGAAATAGCGAAGCGTCCGCTGCCCATAGACATCTATTGCAATTGCAGATGCGTTGCCTACCCTTAATCTTCGGAGGAGGAGACGCACAGCAAGATTCCTCTCCCTATGCGTCCCCTCCCCCGGAAAATCCACTTTCTCTTCCCATCAGGGATAGGAAGGGAAGTTGGATTAAAATGAGGCCTCCGGCACCACATTCATCAGACGAAACACAGAATTACTTCCATTTGACGCCTGTCTTCTGTGTGGTCGTGGTATTTCACCGGGCGAGCCGAACAATTCGTGAGAAGTTCCTAAAGCGGGCTCTACCGCTCTTGTATTACGTATTTTTAAATGTACTGCATTTTTTAAATTATTTAGTACACTAACTAATGTTACTGATCTAACTTCTTTTTAACGAAGTGTATGCCTATTTAGGTATTGCTTATATCTAATTCAGAATTTTTACTAATTTGTCATTTTGCAGTTTGCTTGCTTTGCATCTTTGACTGCGACATGCTCGTTATTTTGCTGTCGCTGCAAATACAGCACTTCCTCAATGTCGCTAGTGAACTAAATACTAAATATGTAATTAATAATTGAAACAATCTTTTGTTTTAAATCATTTAAGTCACGTTTTGCTGTTCTCAGCATTTTCAAGCACTGGCTGGAAAGATTTTTAGCAAAAACTGTAAGTTAAAACAAGACAATGAGCCTAACCAATTTGTATTCGAAGTACCTGTACCTACCACACATTTCCAAATCGTACATGTCCTTTACGCTACATGAATGGAAAACATTACCCTTTTGTCTGAGAGGGCAAAATATATTTTAGGGTTGAGTAATGAGCGAAGATGATAGGCAGAATGTTTCAAAGGTTCCAATGAGACTGTGCATGATTTGCATTGCTCATCTATTGTAATTTTCCATGTGATCCATAGAAGCAATTCTCTATTCCTAAGTACATACATCTTGATATTCTCTCTCAGCATTCATAGCTTTAATGCAATATTTAAAATCGTAATTTAAACGTAGTCTGAAACTCCCGGTTTTTTTTTGTATTCATTCTGGTATTGCTATCCTACGATTATGCAAGATCAAAATAAATAATGTCAACATAATGGTTGTTAAACGGCAACATTGCTTTGACATCACAGGATAAAAACACCGATATCCAATGCCTTAATAATAAAAAAAAACCATTTGACATTAGTCATCAATACAATGTGTGTAATTCGCCCTTATTTATCATTTATTTAGTGAATTATCGCGCTTTATCTGGCCTTAACAACAGTTTTTGTGAATCGTACATCAGAAGTTAATCACTTTCATGTATCACACGATGCATGAATCAAATACGATGCTAAAAATTAAACGTTATAACATTCCTTTTTTACTTTGTCCGTAGTTTATAGTTAAAATGGACAATTGTAGTGATAGTGTTAAACCTGTGGAAGAGTCTACAGCTCTGAAAAAGGAGCCGACTGTAAATCTGCAGAAAATTTGTCTCGTGTGCGGCGATAAGGCGTTGGGTTACAACTTCAATGCAATATCGTGCGAGAGCTGCAAAGCGTTTTTTAGACGCAACGCATTAGCTACTAAGGAGTTCAAGTGTCCATTCGCTAATAATTGTGAGATTAATGTAGTAACTCGTCGTTTCTGTCAGAAATGTCGATTAGAGAAATGTTTAGCTGTAGGTATGGTTAAAGAATTTATAATGTCAGATGAAGATAAAGCTGAGAAACGAAGAAAAATAGAAGAAAATAGGGCTAAAAAGCGTCAGATTAGTGACCCTGAGGATGCTGTGACGAGTTCGAAGAACTTTAAGCGTGATGAAGAGAGTGTTTCAAATACACAGTATGGAAGTTTGGTGCCGGACCCTTCTATTCAATATGACGACCTGAACAGTACTTGTAGTCCGAACAGTACAGTCCAATCGCCTGTTAACGATCTCGATAACTCGATAAACTCTCCTCCGGTATACCACCAGTATGTGCCGGTGCAAACGGAAGTGCCGTACGGAATCAAAGTGTACCCCAATGATGAAAAGACTGGTATAAACCGTGGTTTTTATGAACAAACCACGGTGGACCCGTATGTATGTGATAGTGTGGAAAGTATGTACCCAGACCCGCCTAAACAAAATACTATAAGGTTAGTTATTTTTATTAACACATTAGAGACTTGGTCCCCACAAATTAAAAAATATAGCTTATGTTACTCGGGGATAATGTAGCTTTCTAATGGTGTAATATTTTTTTAAATCGGTCCAGTAGTTCTTGAGTTATTTCAATACATCCAAAAAAACAAAGTTTCTCTCTTTATAATATTACTACAAGTAAGGAACCTGTTAATAACAAGTATAGTCGAACTTGGTTAAGTGAGAACTGGATTTAAGGATATAAGCTAGAAATTATGGAGAGAAACCTATATAAGCAAGACAAATATTGCGGTCCTTGGACTGTCGCATCCAGGTTCTACTGTATATTGATTTATTAATATTTTTGGGTAAAGAAATATAATAAAACATTATTTAAAGGTTGTCAATTTCACTTCATAGAAGCCACACCCCGTGGTGACCTCATAAAGCAACATTGTTCACATGACTAGTACCCATAGCAGGCTAAACTGACATAAATATATATTTTTTAATTATTACATTGCATACTCTTTGTATTTTCGTAGATACAGTTTTAGAATAAAATCTAAACAAATGTTTGTTTTTAAAATGTGACTAATAATATTTATAAATATAATAACGAGCTGAATTAAGAAAAAACTTAGTCTGTGATCTTTAAAACTATGTTTTATATCCTTTTGTAAAATTAATCAGTTTTGTAAAAGACGTCCATCTAAAATTACTCCGGCCGGACGAAATCTCAAGCAACACTTAGTACAATAAAACATATAACAATTTCAGATCAATATTAACTAATGGGGAAGCAGCAGGATATCATAAGGAAGTACCGCAGCACGTCTGTGAGGAGATCCCATCCACCAGCACCAACCCGGATGTGAACAAGGCCAGAGACATCCTGCAAGATGTAGAGAGGTAACTTATTATGTACAGTCAGAGAAATTCGCGGTGGGCCACTTGTCCACTTATTTCTTGTAACAAGACATACTCCACCCCTTTTTGTAAGCAACCAATTAAGTACTAATGTGTTGCGTAAACGGCTGGATAATAGTAAAAGGCATTTATTCGCGTAGCACTGATATTTTTGTACTAACACAATTAAGGTCTGCGTCGCATTGGTTATTGTTTCCGCGTCGTCGTCTCAATACGTAGTAGGGGCTATGTTTCCGCAACTCCACGACTGGTGCATATTTTGCGTGAGGGCAGGTCTGGGATCACTTTAGCCAACCCAGCTCTCCAAAGAACCCCAGCAGCTCTTTTATGTTGCTGGTGATCTCTGAGAGCGATCCTGGCGTGTAGTTAGACACTGCTGGGCAGTGTCGTATGATGTGGAAAGCTGTTTATTCCGCACAATACGTATAAAACGTATTGACTGTAGATATCAAGCACACCGCCACTTTTCCTGACTGTACAAATTACCAACAGCCCAGTATTGGAATATCAGTTAAATAGCATAGTGTAACAGTGATTTAAGAAGTATGTAGTTTGTAGACAAGATAAATAGATAATTGGTAAATTGAATTGGATAATAGTATAACTGCAACTTGGATTGAAATTAAATGATTGATAATTTCCTATTACACTTACTATGTTGTGTAGTTCGACCCATGATAGTATTCAACTTCAGACGTATCTTTGAACTTCTTCGCCGATATGTGCAGGCATCACAATGTTTTTATCTATGTTAAGAAAGTCGGATATCCGACTAAAGTTATATTGCCAAACTAAATAATGTTTTATTATAATGTTTTATCCAAAAACGTTAATAAAACAATATAGAGTCGAACTCCAGAATACGAATTTCTGGCTAATTTATATATATCAAAAACATATTAATGCTCAGGGCCTGTAGAATTACAAGTCAAGTGCTTACCACTGATCTGCCAATGCTTGTTTTTATTATAACTATCTGTATTTAGTCAAGAGATTAGATATATTTGATATAATATGAATTAGGTGACTAATTTCTATATAGGCAATAAAATATTATAATCATAACCTATATCTTAAATTCGAAAAGACAAACAGATTGTGGCAACAAATATCACAGTTGACAAAATTGTGTGTCTATGTAATATAAATATGATCACATTTCAAAAACATTTCATCATCATCATCCTTTTTCTGCCAATTTGTTTTACTTATAATAACAAATAATCAATATTTAAATATTTTGTTGATCCGTCCGCAAGCCGCATTTGTTTTAAGTAGTCTCCAAAACGGCTGTCAATTTTAACAGAGCTGAGATGTGCGGGCATATTGTAGACTAATTTTATAACTAATTTGGGCTACCGAAAATAAAAAAGTCCATATCTATATTTTTAAAACGAAATTAAATCTTTTCTTTCCAGAATAGAACCTAATTCAATGGAGTCGATACTCTGTGAAGCGATAAAATTAGAATTTGAAGCTTATTCATCTGTGAACTCTTGCAGTGGATCATCCAGAGAACTTAATGAGGTATTTATTTGTTTATATGACGATAAAACTACGGGTAGTCTCTCATCATCATCAGTTCACTATACGTCCCCACTCTCGGGGCGCGGAGTTCGGACTTCGACTTCGGAGGTGGGGGGAGGACTTCACACATATCTTTGAATTTCTTCTCTGATATGTGCAGACATCACGATGTTTTCCTTCACCGTAAGAGCGTCGGGTAAATATGTACATATGAAATTCGAATAGCATATTGGTAGATGGCGGGATTCGAACTCGGGACCTGCAGATTACAAGTCAAGAGCTAAACCCCTGAGCCACCGACGCTCTTTGCTTTTAAAATTTGTGTATAATTATAAGTTATTTTTCTATAATTTTTGGGATAGTGATATTAAAAAATTACCTGCAAAGAGTGAAGAAAAGATTAACCAAAGAAATAAGTTATTATTAGATATCTCTGTTATAATAACACTATGTTATCTCTTATTTCTACCAAAATTGGAACATTTCTGATAAACGAATGTTAGACCAGCTTATTTTATATTAATTTAAACTATTTGCTGTTAATTTGTATATTCAGTGATTTCTTAGTAATTAAATATATTACGAAAACATCCTTATATCCATTCAATTATATTTATAAACCGTAGAGGTTACGAAGTACATTTCGATTCTATAGCGAACGTCGAAAATGTATGAAACTGACATTGACTTTCGATAATTCACACGTGACAAATGACTTATCGAATGTCAATGTCGGTTTCATACTTTTTTGTCGATTCCATCTGCGATATCGCCAATAGAACAGTACTTTGCATAGCCCCTCTGTTGTCCTCGTATTTTCGTAACTGTAGATAAGTCATTGCAATATAGTCTTTATAACTATAGGTGGAGAGAGCAAAGTTGAATGAACTAATTGTAGCCAACAAAGCCCTGCACGCGCCCATAGATGATGACATCTCTCAATTGATAGGAGACACGGCCGCTAGTGCGGGACTCAAGGTAAGATAAACCTTATAGCTTAGCAAATAAAGACTATTTTTGAACAGATTATTTTATTGTATGACAAAGTTATTTAGCGTTTAAAAGCCGTGATATTTTGGTTATGTCAGGAAATATGTAACATCTGCTTAGACATAGAAGAGACGAGAAGATTGGGTACAGTTCTACTACGAAGGTTCTATTTTAATTGTATAACTTTTATCAGATAAAAGTTAAGGACCGTTATAAAGGATTCTCGCTAATCGGACTTTCACCTTAACCCTATAGCTTTAGACCGATGACATGAAAAAAAACGCTACTAACGAATAAAAATCTTTGTTTTTCCGCGAACTCTGTCTAATGAAGCCATAAGGTTATGTATGTCGTCCTTTATGACCAGATGATCTCGTTTATAGAGATTTCTCGCTTATACAGATATGACTGTATTACGTATGCACTATAAGTAAACTGGAGGTATTTTTGTTGACATGTCTCTTAGATAATGGTATTCGAACCCAGAACCAAATAATTTAGTCCCTTAATTACTGGGTTATTGCTTCAAAAGTATGAAACTGTGTGACCCCAGGTCGGTGATGGTAAACACGACCCTCGTCTGATCACCATCATGAACCTAACAGCTGTGGCTATACGACGCTTCATCAAGATGGCGAAGAAGATAAACGCGTTTAAAAACATGTGTGAAGAAGATCAGGTTTAGTCTATTTCTATCACTCTCTAGAACGGCAGAATGGTTAATGGTCTAGAACATATCATCATCATCACCAGCTCACTATAAATCCCCACTCCCCGGGACAGCCTACCCTGCCGGGTGAACTAGGTCATAGTCAACCACAAGCTCAGTGCGTGACTTCACACATATCTTTGAATTTCTTCGCCGATATGTGCAGACATCACGATGTTTTCCTTCACAGTAAGAGCGTCGGGTAAATATGTACATATGAAACACATTGGTAGATGGCGGGATTCGAACTCAGGACCTGCATTACAAGTCAATAGCTAAACCCCTGAGCCACCGACGCTCTTAGAACATATATATTTACTACATTTTTGTAAGACCATGCAAACGGAGTCACGGGCCACAACTAGTGTCATATTTTTTCTTAAATTCATAATTTTTATCGTAATTTCAGGTAGCTCTGCTGAAAGGAGGTTGTATAGAGATGATGGTGCTGCGCAGCACTATGACGTACGACGGACAGAGGAACCAGTGGAAGGTACGCAACCATCAATATATATAAATACAAACCTTTCCTCTTTATAATATTAGTATAGATTATTAACTGTCACAATCTCACACAGACAAATTATGATACGGATGAGAAAGAGGCCTACTTTATCAATTCGTACGCGATTTTGCTTTTACTAAACAACCTATCTTCTATGTGGTTGTTGCAATTATGTTAAGAACCATTTAAATTGTTTGTTTTCGTTAAAAAGTGTAATAGTTTGACGTCGCTTATGTATTCCAATTAATATTGTAAAGATGATTTATATTTTTGTATGTATAATAATTCAAAAACTACTTATCCGATTTCAAAAATTCTTAGATCATTGGAAAGCTAGATTATTCCCGAGTAAAGAGTAAAATAGGGTAAGTTTTTACGGACGGAGTCGCGAGCAACAGCCAGTGATAGGCACGTGCCAAGGGCTGATCAATAATCTAAATCTATAAAAGGTTATATTGCATAAGCATCGATACACTCGTAAACGTACACGCCGGTACAGGGGCGCGGAAAAAGTGATTGCCTCTTGCGCTCTGGACCTTTAATGCCACTTTAAGGACTTTAATGAGCTCCCATCAGCATGGCATGCTTAATAGTGTTATAGGTCATCGCCTCGCTCTACTTCCTTCCCTTAATTCAATTCCTTATATCGGCAGTTGCCGCACAGTCAGAAGCAGTACGGCAGCATACGCACCGAGGTGCTGAAGCTGGCGCCGGGAGACGTGTACCGCTCGCACGAAGCCTTCATACGGTCGTTCGCTGCGCGCTGGCGCACTGACGAGCATCTCATACTCATCATGTGCGCGGTTCTGCTCTTCACACCTGACAGGCCGAAGGTCGTGCACAAGGATGTCATCAAGCTGGAGCAGGTAATATTTGCCTCTACATGCACGACACTGATACATGCCTCGTGTGCACAACACTGATACATGCCTCACACGAACAACATACATGCCTCGTGTGCGCAACACTGATACATGCTTCGTGTGCACAACACTGATACATGCCTCACACGAACAACATACATGCCTCGTGTGCGCAACACTGATACATGTCTCACACGAACAACATACATGCCTTATGTGAACAACACTGACACATGCCTTATGTGCACAACACTGGTATATACCTCGTTTGCACAACACTGATACATGCCTCATACGTACATGTAGCATGCACATTTGCCTTCCGTGCACAACATTTATATAGTTGCCTCACGTGCACAACATAAATACAACTGCCTTATGTTCACAAGACAAACATATTATCTGCCTCCGGTACACATTTACCTTACTTACACAACACCAATATAGTTGCCTTATATACACTTCACCAACAATTATTGCCTTAGATGCACAACTAGTCTTATTTATGCAGTTCTGAGTTAGTCTACAACAATTATGTATTCCTTAGAACTCCTATTATTACCTCCTCCGTCGCTACCTGGAGAGCGTGTACCCCGGCTGCGAGGCAAAGTCCACCTTCCTCAAGCTCATCCAGAAGATCCTGGAGCTCAGGAAGTTCGCGGAGGAGGTGACGGGGGTCTACCTCGACGTCAACCCGATAGAGCCTCTGCTCATGGAGATATTTGACTTGAAGCAACACGCGGCATGACTCATTTACTCAGGGTTAAAAACGTATTATAGCAGGACTATACATTCTTGATCCTTGGTTTATCTATACTAATATTATAAAGAGAAAAACTTTGTATTTTTGTATGTATTGAAATAACTCAAGAACTACTGGGCCGATTTCAAAAATTCTTTCACTCATAGAAAACTATATTATCCCCGAGTCACATAGGCTATATTGTTTAATTCCACGCGGACGAAGTCGCGAGCAACAGCTAATTTATTAATAAAATAACAACATATCCAATAAAAATAGAATAATTGTATGACATGAGTATTCCCCCAGAGAACATATTTTAACTATATTTTATGAGCAATATTAAATAAAATAGCATACAATATATGTTTATTTTTGTAATGTTTAAAAAAATATGATATCAACTTGTGCCAATTAAACCCGGATTAATTTATTAGATTCTTGTGTAAATATTATTGTAAATAAAATAGTATTTATAAATATTATTCATGCAATAACTTTAATATTAATACTTTAAAAGTACAATTGTTAAAATATTCTACGGTTTTTTTACTAATCACTTTTAAAGAGAACATTTTTGTATGAAAACTAAAATTTCTTATAAAATTTTTCAAGAAATTTTTAATTGAAAAAAATCATTTGAGAAGTGAATTCTTTTGAAATTATTTTTATTTTATTTTAAAGTATCAATACTTTTATGTCGTGTTATAATTATTTAGGGAATAAAAATATAATCAGTTTATGAAATGTATGAAAAAATAATTGTTATATTGGAAATTATTATTATTTTTATAGAATATATTAAATATGTTAGTAACAAGAGTTTTTTTATTTAATTATATTTTTTATGTAATAGAAATTTTCATTGATAAAATTATATTTTTATCAGCGGAAATGTAATTTACGCCGAAGCAAAATATTCATTTTTTGAGCGAACGTAGTAAAAAAGTAGATACAATTTGACATTGCTTCAAGGAATTGATAAAGATTAAATAAATAAACAAAATTGGTGAAAATGAACCCTTAATTTTGAAAAAAAATTAAAAATGTGTTATTGAGATACTTTTTGTTTTTGATATAAATTACGATTGTATTGTTAAATATAATTATTTTTTTGGATATATTTTTGCATCCATTGTCATTTTTTTTATTATAAATGTAAATAAAAATAGTTTATATGGGTTTTAAACAAAACTTTTTTACAGTGTAAATACGAGTAAGAACTATTTTTATAAAACAAAAGATATTTTTTGTTATATGTAACAAATTTAATGAAATATCCGTATTTCCTACAGAATATAAATAAATGAATTATTTTAGTTTGTTAAAATTGTTGTTTATTTTTGCATATTTCCCAATTAATTTTCATACCGTAGAACCGTTAAAGCTACATACAGACGCATTTCATTTCAACATAATTAAAACTTAAGCATAAAAAGGAGACAGCTAGTTTCTTGGAAATTTAAATAATTTGCCCAAACTACACATACTATCACAAGACAAGACATTTGGCTTTATTCCGAGCAAGTACAAAACGCGATGTTACACCGTATGTATAATTTTAATCTATCAATGGTATTTCCTATTATAAAGAAAAACTTGGATTTTTTAAATTAAAATCAACATAAAGAAAAACGTATTTATTTACTGAGATCAAACAACAATAACTAAATTAGCACATCACTTGCACAAAAATAAATTAATAAAATAATAAATAACATTAAAGAATAATAATAATTAACTTCTTTTATATAAATTATCAATACAGGAATATCATTTTCCAAATATATTGTAATTAACAAAATCAAATTAAAACAAAAATATTCACTTGCGAACAATAAACTTATAGGAACAAAGAACTAAAATGCATTTACTTAGGACTCTTGTCCTAAAGCTAACTTCATTTCTAATGTCAAAGTTTCTTCTGAACGATCAAATTCGTTAGACTGAACTACAGCTTGTCTTACTGTTGTATCAGTTTCAATACAATCTTCAAACTTATCTTCTGCCTCGTCTACATCTTCCCTCGTTTCATCTACATCTTCCTTCTTTTCATCTACATCTACCCTCGTTTCATCTACATCTTCCTTCTTTTCATCTACATCTACCCTCTTTTCATCAACATCTTCCGTCTTTTCATCTACATCTTCCGTCTTTTCTACATCTTCAACTATCGACTCGTTTACTAGTTTAAGTTCTCTCTCCTTCGTATCTTCTGTGAGCGTGTCTTCGAATGTAGACTCATGGCTCGGTATGAGGGTAACCTCGTTGTCCTCCCCCTCAGAGAGTGGAGGGCTGGGCTGCAGCGCGTAGGGGACGAACTCACCAGCTCGCCAGCGCCGCTCCGCTTCGTCCATGTGCACTTCCAAGATGTGAGATACCTCTGGTAACTGGGAAATTAAGTTTCATAATACAAATGAGTAGATTTTGTTAGAGTAGAGTTAAAAGAAAAAGAGAGTGAGTTTCAGATACAGTTTTAGAAGAAAAACGATGACACAGAACCTGTCCAATTTCTTAGATATAATGTTTCCTATGCATTTTACTTTGTATTCAATTATCTCAACTCCAAACATATACATTCTTTCAGTCGTTTTGGAATGTAGTAATGAACATCCATTCATTTGCACAGCAACCCAGACATTCGCTTTTACAATTGCTTAGGTTAAATAATAGTTAAGGCATACTCACAGTGAATTCATGATCGAGCTGATCAGAGATGTGTTCGATGATAGCGTTGGTCCTGTTGTCGACGCTGCCGGCGCGGCTCGTCACCAGCGCGCGCTGGCGGTAGTACTCGCGCTCCTCGTGCCGCAGCGTGCGCTCCAGGATCTCTGAAGCCACGCTCTCCTCGACTACAGCGTTCTCTGATAAGTCTGCATAGTTTGTACCTGGAGATATAATAGGTACAGAGTCATATTATATGATGACTCATGCTACACCGTATCCCGTCCGGGCACGCGCCGTCAGTTTGCATCAGTTGCACGACCCGAGCGGGACACGGTGTACCATGAGTCATCCTTAAACCTACTAAGAAACCGTTCGCACGAGCTTTACCCTGACCAAATTTGCGGCAATCTACATTTTATAGAGTCCTCAAATCAACTACTATATTTACAACTCTTAGAACTGTTTAGGTCTATTCTGTTTATGTAAGCTGGTTTCTATTAAGGTTGACAATATAAATAAAATCTTTGCAACCAGAGAAAACCAGGAATAAACATAAATAGGCACGTCATTTCAAGATGCATACGTCCTAAAATTAATGTAAATCACTTTTTGTAATTTTGACATCGTCAATAAACTTGTGAAGCACCTTGCGAGGGGAACCTATCATCGTCATAAGAGTTGATGGTATCAATGATGTTCTGCTTGGCCTCCGCGCGGTGCTCCGGCGACAGCGCCGCCGCGAACGACGTCGACGCTAGAGGAGAGAACACGTTGCAATCCACACCAGCACTTGTATCTGTTAATAGTTATAGTTAATTGTACTGAACATGTAATTTTATACTACAAAGTGGCAAACGAGCCAGCGGTGACCTGAATTCGCTGAAAAAGCGAAGCGACCGCTGCCCATCGACGTCTGCAACTGCAGATGCGTTGCCTACCCTTAATCTACGGAGGAGGAGACGCACAGCAAGAGGATCTCTTCCTATGGGTCCCTTCCACTTTCTATTCCCATCATTTCCTTATAAGCAAAGAATAGAAAGGGAAAGTGGACTAAAATTAGGCAAACACACTCGTGAAAAGAAACCAAGGATGTTGCATACTAAGTATGCAACATTCTTGAACGAAACACAGAATAGCTTCCATTTGACGCGTGTTTTCTGTGTGTGTGTGTGGTATGTCAGCGCGAGCCGGACAATTCGTGCGAAGATGTTAAAGCGGGCTCTACCACTGTTAAGGCCGTTAATTTAAGTAATGCTATAAAAAGAGTACAAGAAATAGTTACGAAGTGGTTCTATTTCACACTAATTTTAAATTGAATGTAGATATTAAAAACGTAGACGTGTAGTAATTAAAAATTAGTGTGTAATAGAACAACTTCTACAAAATCTTCACCAATTTCTTTAGTTGTTATTGGATTACCATCTTCTGTAGATGCTTCAGTATCATCTTTATTGACTTTACAAACAGTTTCAACGGTTTGTTCTTTAGCATCATTTTTAGCGAGCGCTGTTGCAGGTCTGTTTGTCTTCTCAGCTTGCATAATAACTTCTTCATTAGCCGAATCTGATTCACTTGATAAATTTATTGATACAGTATCTTCTGAAGAAGCTGAAATTATTTTATTTAAAGTTAAACTTTACTCATGGACGTCGTTTTCAAGTTGTCTTTCGCCAACTATCTTACCTATATTATTAATAACTTCTTCGCCAATTTCATATTCCAGATCATTGTCTACATACTGAAACAAAATAGCTCCCGGCACCTTTGTGAGCTTCACCTTCTTTTCATCTTTTTAAAAAAAATCTTAATATTAATAAACATAGAATAGATCACTTTTTTATACAGTAATCCAGCATCTACATCTAAGGCAATGAAACGAACAGATTCGTTTCTAATGGTAAGTATTTTAGACTTAGGACGAACTGTTTTTTATTCCGCACCAGTTTTATCATCTTCCTCCTTTCCCTCTATTTTATCCAAATATACGCCAGCCTTATATTGATAGGTATTGCGACCAAAAATAGAAGTCATACCAGGTGCATCACCACCGGTGAGCTGGCTGTACGCGACCCTGTCGAAGGCATTATCATGACGGTACGTGGTGACGCCGCTGCGTTGCTCCGCGCGCACCAGGTGCGCCGGCACGCACTCCCGCGCCCTGTGGTACTCCTCCATCACCGCTTTGTCGTACAGCTTCTATAGAAGATACGTACTTCAAGTTGTTTCTATTGCAGTTCATCAGAAGATCGGTGAACCAGAGATTATAGCATTACAACATTTCAATAGAGATATAGTAGTATTGCACTCACCATAGGGTCGACAGCGGGATCTCCTCTCGCGATCCTAGCCTCTCTTTCCAGCTGGTCTCTCTCCAGCTCGGCGAAGATCTCCAGGTCCTCAGCGCTCGGCGTTAGCTCCTCATCATCGCTGTCGCCACCGCGAATGTACCTCAGAAGTGATACACCGTCCCCTTGATCTAGACCTGCTATGTTTTATAATAAAATAAAATAAATAAAAAAAGCCTTTTACTTCTAGCAAGTACTACATCATTGGTTTTGGTTTTTATTAATTTATTTTAAGGAACGTCAACATATAAGCACAAACAACTACTACTAATATAGTATTGTATAATAGTAAAATTAAATGACAACAAGCTATAGAACAATATATAAAAGTGATTACAAAAACAATTTAACCTATTGTAAATTGGCAAAGTAAACTTCTAGAGAAATAAAAAAACTTAAAATTAGAAAATTAAATAAATGTTTATAATGTTTAATGTTTTTGTTTTATAATAGGTAAAATAAAAAGCCGCGGTTGCCTATGTCAAAATATTAGTAAATTTAACCTTTGTTAATTTAGAATTCAAGTCTTTCGGACTAAGTATAACGTAAGCGTTTATGGGACTATTGACCATATCTATCTATTAAAAAAATACATGAAATGCATACCTTTATCTGTCTTATTTGCTGTTCTTTGAACTGCTGTTTTCCCATCCTCTGCAGACTTATCGTTTGTTTCAGATTCACTAGTATCAGTAGCGTTGGGTTCCTTGTTTTCGGATTTTGTTTCTACATCTTTGTCATCACTATCCATAGCCTCGGTCTCTCCGCACTTTATTTCTTGAATAACAATATTCTTTAAGCCCTTATTTTCTTTCACATTGGGACAGACTTTATCTTCTTCGATATTTAATGATTTTGCATTTTGATCCTTGTTACCTTCCTCAGAGGTTTCTTTATCCGTAGTACTATTATGAATAATTTCAATTAATGGTTTCTTCTCTTTGCCCTTTGAAACTTCACTGATTAACTTAAAATCTTCGCTTGAATTAATTTCATCTATAAAATGGGTCAATTTGTTTAAATTAAGAAATTCTTTAAAATTAAAAATAATCTAAACTTGAATACATAAAAAAAATTTTTTCGGTTACACATTGCGCATTCAATGCATATTTTATTCAATTTGTGTTATTGTTAACTGATTTTAAAATTAAAATTGCAAGGCATGACAGTAACAATTAAAGAATCCAATCCACATTACAAGCAAAGAAGCCCTAATCTTTGCCTTAACATTGCAAATACGCAAAAGCAAAATGAAATAGGTATGACATTTACCAAAATGTATTTAAACCAAGCTATTGCAAATTACGCTTGTTGAGAGTAAGTCCGGTTAATACCAAACAAATTCCCTTCAAAAATAAATATACAGGCATTGATCCGCGACTTCGTGGTCATTTTCAAACAAAGCTACGATATGGATCACATCTATTGCCATCCATTGCGAAACTTAATAACGCATTCTAAACTATGTACAGCGCCATCTATCTGCGTCATATTACCAAATGTAAAACGTTTTTGAGAGAATAATTAAAATATTAAACATAAAAAACGTACCTTTACTCTTTATTTCAGTCTTTTTCGACAACGATTTACTTTGATGCGGAGTCTGATTGAACAACAAATTACTGATTGCTGTAATTTCGGAAGAAAATTTACTGAAAAAATTGAAAATTTAATTAAGAAATCATAAGCCCCGTTCTTTAAATAAATGAACATTCCTACAATTCTGTATTACGTAAAACAAATGATTAGTTATTATTTTTTATAATACACAAGTATGGCAGCTGTGTGTTTGTAAGAACCACTTCCTTTTGGTAAGTCGATAAAAAATACGCCTTAACATAATTAAAAACAAAAAAAATACAAAATTAACATGCAATTGTGTTAGTAATTGTGTACTGGTTATTAATAATGTTGCCGATGTTCGATCAACACAACCTACTCCTTATTATCGTTGTTCAAACCGCCCCTGTAGCCGGCCCAGCAGTCGCCCACAGCTGGAGGATCCTCTCGCTTCGTATCTATTTCCTGAACCAGGGTCTGATTGGAGGTCCATTGGATTTCCGAAGTTGGAGCATCTGTTCAATAAACGGTAGATTACTTTTTTAGTAATTAGTAATAATTTTTACACTCCTTTTATGTATTCGATTTGTGTGCATATGTTTTTTTTTCTACTGCTTATAGCTTCTTAAGTTGTAACGTACCTTTTTCCTTTCCAGCATCAGAGCTGCTGTCACTATCGCTGTCCTCTGCGGTAGACTCCGCTGTGGTAGAGTCAGCTTCAGACCCCGTCAGCATATCTTCCAGCACGCCATCTACAGTCTTCACTTTGGCTTGCTCTGATGTACCTTCTTCAGCTATGTCTTTAGTATCTTCAATTTCTGGTATATCTTCTTCCTTTAACACAATAATCGTCTATTACAGCGTCAAAATTGTATGGATCCTACTGATATAAATGTTGAAGTTTGGAACTGGATGAAACTTAGAACAGAGGTAGAATTCATTCTAAAATAGCACATAGGGTACTGAGTTTTAAATTCCTTGGATATTTCCGAATAACAGCCAGTATTATGTAATCTCACATGAGGCGGAAGACCAAGTTTCTCGCGCTCTTCCTTTTCCTTAGCTTCCCGTTCTGCTTTCTTATCCTCTCGCATCTTGATCAGGTAGCGGACACTTTTCATAGTCTTCTCGTGTTCTGCTGCTATCCAACTGAAAATAACAAGTTATTGAACATCATCCTCACATTTTGTCATCTCCTACGAATAATACTAACCGTTTTCTCTCTGCGATCTCCTCCTGCAATCCCCCACGCTGCCAGGCCTCAGCACAGGCGCGATCTCGTGGAAAGACCGGTCTATTGTCCAGGTTCAGCAGTTCCTTCAAGCGTAGAGTCAAAGTCTTCCTATACGCTGGTATATTCCGCACCACTGGATTGCCCGTTAGTACCAGAACTGGTATTCAAAAACTAAGTTATAAGCACCGTCTTTAGTTTATCAAGAATTTATTTGACTAAATTAAATTTAAAACATACTACCTTTAAGAACCACCATGTCAGCCAAGACATCAACAATAAGCGGGTCTTCCAGTCTATTGTGCGACAGATCCAATACGGAGAGGTTTTTGCAATTCGCCAAATTCTGGAGATCACCTGGAATATTAAAATTTACTTTACCAATTTCAAATACCAACAAAATTAGAGCGATGAGACCAATTTTTAAGACATTTCTCGTACCTACAGAGGCGAGCATATTGTGAGCTAAACTCAATGTGTGCAAGTCAGGAACAACATCCAGATTCTCAACACATGTCACAAAATTATGGTCCAAGTTCAGAGTATCAAGTTTGGGACATCCTTGAAGGTTCTCAATCTTCCTTACAACATTGTAGTGAAGGTAGAGGCATTTCAGTTCAGCCTGCATGTCGAGACCTTCTATCCTTTGAATGCCATTATTTTCAAGGAATATACATTTCAATCCAGTGTATTCTTCGAGATTTTCAATCTTGGCGAAGCCCTGAAATTTTCAATCTATCGAATTTTAAACGTAAACAGTGTTTTTATTGAAGAATATTTGCTAGCTTTTGGTTAACCTGTCGATTATCTAGCTGGGACAAACCTACCTTGAAGTGCAGATATAAAATATCATTAAGATGTGGAGTGCAATACAGTTTGTGCTGCTTGCAATGGTTCTTTATAAACTCTTTCGTCATCCGCGGACTTCTATTCGCTTCTTCTTTTTCGCGATCTAGCTTCTCTTGAAATTCGCGTTGTTTTTGTCGCCTTTCTTCAGCATCATCCTTCTTCCTTTGTTCATATTCTCTTATTCTTGCTGTAACTATAGGAAAAAACAATAAACAAATATAAAAAACAGCATTTATTTTATAATTATTAAATAAGATGGAATGATACCTGTCGTACCCATTTTCATAGGTACTTCCGTTATTTTAGTTCCCATTTTAGAATCAAGCAAATCATCGTTTGTAGCTTTGCAATCCCCTTGACCTTTTATATCAACTTTCTCAGTATTCGAAATGGAACTTTCGCCTAATGTCTTATATTTCGTATCTCCTCGATTAAGTAATTTGTCAGCTAGTCTTAAAACTTCTTTATTGTGCTTCATTTTATCTTTAATATCGAAAAGGAGACCATCGATACGTTTATTTCTTTCTACTTCTCGTTTTTCGAATTGAGGTGAATCTGATTCATCTCTATTGATATTTTCAACGTGTTCCTTTAATGTAGTTGTTCTCGAATGTTCTAAAGGATGAAGAACCTTGTGTGACTTTGCCAGTACTTTATCAACTTCCTTCATGAAATCATTGCACTCTTTGTGTCGCGCTTCGTAAGCTAATTGACTTTTATTAACTCTGTCTTCGTGACAATTTATTTCTTTATTTAGCTTAACTATAGCAGTATTTATGTCGTCTATTTGCGAAAAAGTGACAGAATCACTTGATAATTTCACTTTGTCATTATTTTCATTGCTTTCGACTTTACTTACTTCAGGTGTATTCTCAATTTCTGTTATGTGAATACTCTTTCTATCATTCATAAGGTTTTGGTACAGAATATTAGACTTTCTAGAATTTTCTAGGGCCTCATTTACATCATTTAACAACTCATTCATGCTATTCAATTTATTAGTTATATCTGATCGTATTATTGTACTGAGATTCTCTGCTCCCTCTACTAGATTTTGTGCAAGCTTCCTCATCTCTTTGAATTCCAAGTCTTTGTTTTCGCGGTTATCATCGTCTCCGATATTAAGTATGGTTTCCAAAGCACTTTGTAAAGTTCGCTCCATTCCATCATCAAATCTATCATTATTATTTATTGACTCAGTGTTATTTAAACTCTCATTAGTCGCCACGTTCTCTAAATTATTGTGATCTTCTTGATTGATTTGATCTAACGCGATAGAATCTTGCTCTTTTGATTTCTTTGAATTATCTTTATCTGCTTCGGTACAAAGACTAGAATCCCCACTTAAAATTGAATTAATGTTGGTTAAAACTTTTGTAGAATCCACGAGCTTGCCTTTAAAAGTTTTTGAAAATTCTTCGTCTAGATTAGTTTCTTGGTTTTTCTTCATTTCCTTAATGTAACTCAAACTAGATTTCTTATCCTCGAGAGAGTTAAATTTTATTGGTTTATTTACTATTGAGATATTCATTGCTGCATTAATTGAATATTCTTCCTTAAGCTCTTCAAAAATATTACGACGATTTTTAATATCCGGGAGTACTGATGAAGATTCTTGTAGAATTTTGTATTCTTCTGTTATTTGTTTAATTTTTTCTTCGCTCACATTTCGGTTATCGTGAGAATTGAGATTATCATGCTGATCAGCTAAATCTTGCAACATTTCCTTTGTTTCTTTGAATCTCGTCTCATAGGACTTGTTCGTGTACTCAGTAACCACTTTGTCAATAGCTTCGAACTCACTGTCAGTATCCGAGGCCTCGTCATCGGTTTCTTTTAACACATCTTTATTTTCAATATCGAGAGAAGCTTCGTAAGCATTAGCACAATTTACTAAAGCTTGCATGTTCCTGAAATTTGCATTTTTTATGATTTTTTCATCCCCTTTAGCTGATTTTATTTCGTCGATCATTTGGCTGTAACATGGTAAGTTTATTTTATCTAGGGGAATACATATATCACCAGTATTGCTTTTTGATCTTGCTATTTGAATTTGTCGAGATTTTTCGCGGATTATAGGATTATTTTCGATCAATTTCTTGACTTCCTCCGTCGTCAAGGGCGTACTTGTTTCTGTTATATCTGTGAATGGCTGACCAGTCAACACTTCATATTCAGATTTTACCTCTCCACCTGCTGAAGCTGCAATATAAGGCTGATTTTCGCCTGTCTCATTTCGTAAAGGTTTCAATTCATTCTCTATAATTCTCTCCAAAACGTCTTGTGAAAAATTTCCATCTTTAAAGAAGAACCGTAGTTCTTCTCGTTTCTTCTCTATGTACTCCTTGGAATTCTTAGATACATCCATATTTACTTCCATAAACTATTAGTGCTAGTTTAATAGAAAAAAACCGAACTTTATAATATTTAACGAACTTTGCATTTTACCAAAGTCTGATTAATAATTTCTATGGTTACCTAACATCAGTCGCTAACATTCATAATTACTTCATGGATCGAAATTCAAATATTGTCTAAGAAGTCTACCTTTCATTACATTTAATTATACCAACTGTTATACGTATCGCTTTATTTGCTTAAGTTATGTTTACATCTCTTTTGTATTTTTCTATTATTTAAATGTTCCCAGTTGATTTATCTAGTTGAGTTAATTAAAAAAAAATAAAAACAATGTAGTTTAATGTGGTATTCGTAATCTTATTAAAATAATGAAATGTTACAATGAATTCGGCGCCACAAAATTGTATGAAATAAAATTAATTTATTTTGGCCGAACGTTTTACGGTCTCTTCCTTCTGTATTTGATCAATAAATCTGGCGTCTGACAGTGTCAGAGTGACAGCTGTTAAATGTCAAAGTGACAGTTGCAGACTTTCATTTGGTTTGTTTTGTAATTTATTATAATATTATTGAATTTTTCGCCGCATATAAACAATGTAATGTAACTTAAAAAAATAATTTGCGCAAAGCGTGTAACTTATTTCTTCAACTAAGGCAAAAATGACAGACGAAAGGAATTTCCGTTCGTCGTATTACGAAAAAGTGGGCTGTCGTGGAGTCGAAGAAAAGAAATCGTTAGAGATATTAATGAAAGAAAAACCATGGGACAAAGTGAAATTGAGACAATTCTGTCTACGGTTTATGGTTCCCGCGTCTTATAGGAATTTAGTATGGAAAGTATTATTAGGTGAGAATTTGTTTCGGAAAGTATAAACTTTGAATAAAGCCTTGTTCGTATCATGATATTATTTTAGTCGCGTAGCAAGTAGCAATTATCCGAACAAAGGATTTACTACTGTACGGACTCGTTCAAGCCTAAACCTACGCACTAGGGTAGTAATTTAGTAACTAAACATGTCCAAACAGCAACACTTTAGTAGAATAGATTAGTAAATCCTTTGTTCGGATACTTGCTACTCGACTAAGATACTATCCTGGTGCAAACAAGGCTCAAGCTCTGTTAACTACTAATTTATACCTTACACCTAACTCCTTAAGTGTCATCATTAAATATATGTGAAACTACTAATAGATTTTACAATACAAATTTACAAAAAAAAAACATACTTCATTCCTAAGATTAGTAGTTAAATCAAATGACCTATAATCTTTGAAGACGTACATTTAAAATTTCAGATATAATCCCAGTATATGCAGATTCTCATGAGTTTGTGATGGAACAAAGGAAGCAGCAGTACGGAGACCTTCTGTATGCTGTCGACATGCTGGACCTGGTCGACATGTCTGCACCGAGGATAGAGATACTCCTGGCCATGTGGCTGTTGGAAAATGAAGAGCGGAAACCCCCTTTATTCCCTGAAACCAATTTTAATGTAACTACAGTCAAACCTGCATAAGCGAGTCATACTATGATCCCGACGAGCTACCTCCATAAGTGAGAAACTTGGATTAGAGAGAAACCTCTATAAGCAAGACAAATATGGTCCCTCGGGCTCCTCGCTTATTCCGGTTCGATTGCATAATAAATATGTTTTCTACTAAAATAACGTAAGCCCATTTAAACCCAGAGGTATAAGCAAAAACAACTATCATTTGAACATATAATCAAAAGTTTAGTTTTTTTTTTTTTATAGGAGAAGGGGGCAAACGAGCAGCGGATCAACTAAATTAATTGGTCCGACGCCCACGGACATCTGCAATGCCAGAGGAGCCACAAATGTGTTGCCGGCCTTTGAGGGAGGAGTACGCTCTATTCTTGAAGGCCCTTAAGTCGTAAACGTTTGGAAATACCGCTGAGGACAGAGTATATTCAATTCCTATTTTTAGTTAGAGCTTTATGTTTTTCGTATATAATTTCAGTCAGCGGACACTTTCCTACCCATAGCAAAGACGTTACTGGAGCTATATGACAATGAGGTGGACGTGTACTGGCTGTGTAAGAGTTTAACGGAGATTGTGCAGAATATGCAGAAAGACATTCCTAAACTGAAGGAGACGTTCCAGAGTATGCTTGAAAAGGAAGATGTGGAACTCTATAAGTAAGTTTAACCTTCTATAGTGAGAGAGTTAGGGTGCATGGATTTTTGTTAGAATGTATCACCAGAAAAGCTGAATGACTCTCGGAATTTGGCGTAGATGAAGAACAAAATTAGGCTAGGATATTTATTATGCTTTTATTTTCTTTTGCACGGAAAGTCGCAACAGTTTGTAGTAATATGAATAGAAATGATTTATATTTTTGTATAAATTGAACTCAAAAACTACTTTGAAGATTTAAAAAAAATCTTAAATTATTAGAAAGCTACATTATCACTAGATAAAATAGGCTATATTTATTACTGTTTTTGCCTCCTTTACGACAAAATCTCACGTCACGTCACGACATTTTTTTTTACTTTAGAATAGGAGAAAATCAGTCTCAATTTTGTGGTTTGTAAAATAGTGATCTATTAACAAAGGGTTTTTTTTTATTGATTATTGTGTGTTTAGTTTATTATTTATTTCAGCCACCTTGTGGATATCAATGCAATGGATGTTCTGCCGCTCACAAAGTGGTTCAACTCCTGCTTTGCTGGTGTACTCGATGTTACTTCATTACCAAAGTAAATACATACATACATATTACTAAAGTTCAGTAAGACTATTATGTTCATTTGCACATTTAAATGTTTTGGTGAGGAAAGAAATTTATTTTTAAAGTTTGGAGAAAATTAACTCAAAAACTACCAGACCAAATTCAAAATTTTGTTACCTTAAGAATGCTTGACTGTGCCTGTTACGTAATCGTAGTAAAAATGAAAAATTTGAGTACATATGTTTGAAATTATATTTATTTAGGATTTGGGACAAAGTATGCAGCGGCGCGCCTAAGATTCTGTCCGTGGTGGGCGTGATGCTCACCATCACCTTGCGCAGGAACATACTGAAGGCACAGAATGGTGATGAAGTTCTCAAATGTGTATCTGAGGTATGAAAAAATTACAATTTAAAATAAAAAAGTTTCAAAGGGGTAGTTAATACAGATATCGACCATAGATTTTAAAGCAATCAAAAGAGAAATATGTGTAACCATTATTATATCGTTAAAAATAGCAAACGAGCAATCGGTACCTCATTTCGCTAAAATGACGAAATGACTGCTTTCCATAGACTGCAAAAAAGTTCAATAATAAAAGGAAGGCGCTGCATATTAATTTCTAAATACAATGTGAATAAAGTTTTTTTTTTAGATACCGGAACAATGTGAGGATGTTGTCGCCAACAAGGCGATAGAGCTCTGGCAATATGGCGCTCAACCACAGAACGATCAGCTCGCGAAGAAATGATGTATGACCTTCTAATGGGCAGAACCCATTAGAAGTAAAAAGTGTTAAAAACACAGCCAAATAAATAAACTTTGACCCGGTGGCCATAAGTTAAACTAAATTATAATAGCACACTAGCGCCACTGACAATATCAAAATGTCACATTATCCTTGTCAGAGTTTTCTTGTCATGTATTCTTGTGATAATCTTTGTCTTTTACTAGGCCAAATAAGTTTGTCGGATTGTAGATTTTTTTATTGTTAAAGCTTATCAATATAATAAAATTAATCTTGTAGATGAGAAGGTTTTTCATTTAAACTATGGAACTGTCCAATTAGTATCTTATCTACCTTAAGGAAACTAAAACTGTAAAATCGTAGGCTTTTTAATTATTTTAAGTGTAATGTACTGACTTTGTGAAATAATTAAACAGTTTCTTTGTAGTATGCTTATTTATTGTTTTATTTATTAATTTTAGAATTCACATTTTTATAGAAAGTGAACAATTCTGCATTATGTATGATTAACATTCTTATAGCCTATGAACGTGAAATGAAACTACGTCTCTACTTAATAAATTAAAATGTTCGGAATAAAGCGGTTTTATTTAAATTTACGTTAGAAAAAACGCAACTCAAACAAAACGCAACTCAATCAATCATAAGTTCGGCGAACAACGATCTTATACTCTGTGACAGTGAAATGGTAACCCTTAGTTTTTAAAGTCTTCCATTATTTTATTTAATAACTGAAAAAGCTTTTAAAATTACATTTTGATATTAATAAAGACGGAAAAAGATGACGCTTCCTTGATTTTTATTTTTAAGATTTTAGACACATGATAATTTTAAGTGTTTTACAGTTTTTTAACATGGCAATATTTTACTCGCCATTTTGCAATAATGTCAGCCAAATCATCAGCTCGCGTTTTACGTTAATTTTTATGTTGTTTTACTGGAAATTATAGTGATTTTTTTGTTTTGAAAGAGTAAAAGTTTATTCTGGTGCGAAATGGATCGGTTTATAAGTATGTGGAAAGTGCGGGAGTTGGCGGATAAAGTGTAAGTTACGACAATATTTTAGATGATTTTTATGTAAATTACCTCTATGTAACTCATTAATATGTTTAATTAGAAGGCTTTTAGAGCAATTAACACGTTAATAGTGAAAAACGAGATGTTACACTACTGTACGACTCTGTATGGAACCTTATTTAAGCAGTACTAATTTTGTATTCTCTCGCTGTATTTAACTAATTTTTTGTTACCAGAGCAATCACTGTACATATTTATTGCTTCAACATCTATTTGTTCAATTTCCTGAAGGCTTCTCACACAGTAAACACTAATATACTCGGGGATTTATTACTCAAGGGCAGAAACATGTAGTTGAGAGATTTTCCTCAAGGTTTTTAGATTGATTTTACCAATATTACTTTAATTATTTCACCATTTAAATGTTACGCTTTTTAAGATCAATATTTGTTAGATATTTAATTCTTTCTCCTTTCACATTATTTGAAATCCTGTTTCTTTAATTTTCTCTGTGAAAAAATATATCCATAGCTGAAAAAGGGATGTTTTTTTAATGTTGGTAATGGAATCTGTACCTACTATGTTATTTAATGCACTTATTATGTTATGTGTTATCAAAAACATGTCTATTATTGAAATATTATGTAAAGCTTGTTTAATCCTTTCATTATCTGCTTAAAATATAGATAACAATATGTTTGGTCTAGTTTTTTTTTTAAACAGAAATCTCAAAGTAACAATTTGATGTTAATAAAAACCTTTAAAGCCTCAAACATATTATTTGATATGTTTTGTGTAATAAGTTATTAAAAATTAGAATTAATTGAAAATATTGTAAAATTTGCTCTAAGTGATATAAACAACAGTTTGGATGTATTTTTGTTTCTACATATCTCCAAAACAGTTCAATGAATCTTGATGAAATTTAACACAAATGTAGAACATAGACTGGAAGGTTACATAGGCTCGTTGTTAATTTTATTTCTTCACATTGTAATAAAGAAAGTAGATGTTATGTCCTATCAGAAGGTCAAGATGTTAGCACAGGACAGACATGGTTGGAAAGAACTCCACCGACAAGGTTAAAAAACCTTAAATTAGACACACTTGTAAACAACATATCTTAATACATAACTATAAAAAATCATTTGTACATTTTATCAAAAGATATGTTGCACAAGAATTCAATTCTTCAATTTTTATCTTATTTTAATCTGATAAAGGTATATTGTACACATAAATAATCTTGTTTATTTCAATTGGGATCAATAGAATATAACGTTATATTTGATTTTATCAAGCAACAATTTTTATTGACCTAAATAAAATCCCAAAATTCATGTGATATTTAGCATTTTTTTTATTGTATACAAGCAAACCGCTCCGGCTTCGCATGGATGCAATGCTGATAATAAATACACTACAAAACTGCGGAAAAAAATAATTATTTACTACATCACATTTAAAACCTAAAAAATAACAGTATTTCTCCACAATTAATTAGTGCTGTTATTATACATATAAACATTCCTCTTCAATCACTCTATCTATTAAAACTGCATAAAAATCCTTTGCATAGTTTTAAAGATTTAAGCATACATAGGGATATAAGGACAGAGAAAGCAACTTTGTTTTATACTATGTAATGATTAATACTAGATTAATCTTTGGCAACCAGACAATTTAGCAATTATTTTTTATTATAGATTAGCTGTCACCCCTCACCCTGTATGCAAGGAAATAAAAAACTTAGTAAATAGCCTATGGGTTCTTCCAGACTACATTCATCTGCAAAATTTCATCAAGATCCATTTATCTGTTTTGGAGATACCTTCAAACAAACTTCCATCCATTACTTTCACTTTTATAATACAGTCAAACCTGGATTACTGAGAAACCTCTATAAGCGAATGAAATATTGCGGTCCCTTGGACTCTCGTTTATCATTTGTCATTGACTATATCTAATTTTAAATATTCTTTCTTATTATATGCTAAAACTGGTAAACTGTTTTAAATTAATATTTAATGAACCTCTATTAAGCTATTTTTAAAGGTGACAACTTAATTAGTAAAATTTCTTACTAAATTGTAACAATTTAGACTTATTGGTGCGTAATTTCTTAATTAATGCGATTGTCGTTTTACATTTTCATATCGAAATTGATTTAACATCTTAAGCATTAAAACAACCACAACATAACTCACGCCCGTTACCCAGAGGGGTAGGCAGAGACAACAGACCTCCATTTGGCTTGATCCTGACACCTCTTTTGCTTCTTCTATTGTACATTCATACATCTACACATTCACAATGGTTATGCATGCTCTTAATACTGGCCTTCTTGAGTAATTCCTCAATTTGACGGGTATAAGCATTAAAACTATAGTATAATTTGTTTTTAAATTAGCTCAATACTGGTTTGTACATAAGAGATAATATTTATCAGTTGCTCTAGTGAAGGTGTCCTTGCTTCTATGTTAACCTTTCTATTTAAAAAATATAAAACTACATTGTAAAGTAACTTCTAGATGAATTACAATACAGCTGAATATTGCAACTAATGTTTAAGCGCCGCTTATAATCTAACAGACGTCAAAATTTGTATGGATTTTGAAAATTTCACTAATATTTATTTTAATTTTTATTGTGTTTTTCTTTGTGTTAATCTAGGTTAGATTAATAACGAGATCAAAGATATATTATACTATAGATGGAACATTCAAAGCCTAAAAGTGAGGCATTTTCTTTGACCTCCAGAGATCTCCCGTAGGGGAATTTCCCCTAGTGTTGACCTTTACATTACATTTGCCGACATAAAAACTAGACCGAGTGTAACCTCTTTTGTCATAATTTTAATTTTATTTCATAATATTTACTAAAGTTTAATATTATAATTAATCGAGACATTTTTAAAACGCTAATTTAAAATTTAATAAAATGATAATAATGAAAAACGATAATAAACATTTTAATAAATGTATTAGTTTATTTTTAAATTAAAAAAAAAACATATTTTCCCAAACTTGGGAAAATTTTCATGATACTGGCAAGATTTTTTTTAATAATTTCTTTCGCTACGCGCATTTTAACGTCAAATTACTATGGAGCGCTCCCTCTATGTATAATACCTCTTTGATCGAGTTGTTGTTTTTGGAGGCTTGTTTGTGTTGCACAATGGCCTTGAGGGTAACCTTTCTCTGCGAATATGTTGCATAATTCATGTTATGTTATCAGTATGCCTGATTATGACATTTAATCAAAATTAAAAACGCGAAATCATTATATAGTTAAACTTGGATAAGCGAGAAATCTCTATAAGTGAGAGCCATACTATGGTTCTGGCTAGCTACCTCCATATGCGAGACAAATATCACGGTCCCTTGGGCTGTCGGTTATACAGGTCCGACTGTATATTTTTTTTCTCAATGATTATGAAAATTGAATTTAATAGTAAGATTACTCAATAAATTCTTTAATACCTTCAAGAATACTGGAGCAAACAATTTGATGTACTGGGAATAAAAATGAGAGATACATTTTAATGTATTTACCATACCAATTTAGGTCCTTTTAAGTTACCTTAAAGCCGTGAGCCCACCGGAAGAGAGAAATGAGTAGGAGATGGTAAGCTGAGCGGCTTATAAAGTGCTTACATCCCCACCAACAAAGAGCTGAGCTAAGCTAGCCCATTGGCATAATGCAGCTGTCTCATTTGACACAGTATGGCTTTGACACATCTCATTTGTCTTTCTTGGTGGGGACACAAGTATGCAGTTTCGTATTATAGTGGAAAACGGGGCCGCCCTCCCGATCAGCTCTTTTACGGTGGGCGCTCGGCTTAAACAAGAAATCTTTAACTGTGTCCTATATCATTTGAATTTCTGACTCCCAAAGTTGGTCAGGAGCTTGTAACATTGGTTACCGAAACCATTAATATTTTACGAGGATACATTTGTTGCAGTACAAATGTGGTGATGAACTACACTGAAGTGGAAGGCAAGGTGCGCGAGGCTACGTCTGACGAAGCGTGGGGGCCAACCGGACAGCAGATGCAGGAGCTCGCACTCGCCACATTCACCTATGAACACTTCCCTGAAGTTATGTCAATGTTATGGCGCCGCATGCTGCATGATAATAGAGCTCATTGGCGACGCACGTACAAGGTAGGCAGGAACTTCTGGCAAAATATAATCTGATCGTAATGAGCGAGAGCGTTGGACAAACGCCAACGCATAAAAAAGCGTCCGTAGGAACGCAAGCTAAATGTTTTCGGTTAATTGGTACCAATATTAATCACATATTAGATTGAAATTTTACTATTGTCAAATAAAAATAGTTTAATTTGATTAGTAAGCAGTTTATTCAACGATATTCTGTTCCTAAGTGTTAGTTAAACTCTTTTTAAAGAGGAATTCAAATATCTTGTTGGGTCCTACTATCCAACAAGTCACTGTGCAGACTTGGAGACGCCAAGTTAGTAGAAAAACATGTATTAGTAATAATAATCAGGGCCCCCGCTACCATATATGCAAAGTGTGCAATTCACACGGGGGCCATCCTTAAGGGGCGCTAAAGCCAAGAGCCAAAAAAAAAAGAGTTTAGTTCTTTGCTTTATTTGAAGCACTTACACAGCTTTGTACACAGCCGCCAGTAGCCCTTACAGGGTCCCTTGACAGTAATTTTTGTTTGCACAGTGCTTACTCCTGCTGAGTTACCTGGTGCGCAATGGCTCCGAGCGAGTGGTGACGTCAGCAAGAGAACACATCTACGACCTCCGATCTTTGGAGAACTACACATACGTTGATGACCTGGGGAAGGATCAGGTGAGTTGGCAACAATATGATAAGACTCATATTAGCAGTCCTGGGTTCGAATCTCGATTGTTGTTAATTAGTTTAATTAGTGAGGTAGCTTGTCGGGACCAGAGAATTCTCGCTTAAGCCTTGTACGCACTAGGATAATATTTTAGTCGAGTAGCAAGTAGCAAGTATCCGAACAAAGGATTTACTAATCTATTCTACTAAAATGTTGCTGTTCGGACACGTTTAGTTACTAAATTAGTACTCTAGTGCGTAGGTTTACGCTTAAACAAGTCCGAACAGTAGTAAATCCTTTGTTCTAATAAATGCTACTTGCTACTCGACTAAAATACTATCCTGATGCGAACAAGGCTTTATAGAGGTTTCTCGCTTATCTAGGTTTGACTATAGTTAGTATGAATGTTTTGTCTCTGTCTGTTGTAGGGTATAAATGTGAGACACAAGGTGCGCGAGCTGATCGACTTCATCCAGGACGATGAGAAGTTGAGAGAAGAGAGGAAGAAAGCTAAGAAGAACAAGGATAAATATATTGGTCAGTGCTCTTTTTAAATAGTTAGATGAAAAATATATATGTAAAGTTAGTTTATAACTATCTTTTGGCCCCAACTTCGTCTGCTTGGGTTTATAATAAATGTATAGTTTATGTCACTGGGGATTGTGTAACTTTTAAACATTGAAGTATTTTTTCAAATCGGTTTAGAAGTTTTGGAACCTGTTCAATACAAACAAATGTTTCCTCTTTATAATATTAGTATAGATAATTACTCTTATGGTGAAGGAAAACATCGTCATGTCTGCACATATCGGCGAAGAAATTCAAAGATATGTGTGAAGTCGAGCAACCAGCACTTGGCCAGCGTGGTTGACTATGGCCTAGGCACCCCTTAGGGGGTAGGCTCCGTGCCCCTCGGTGGGGACGTATAGTGAGCTGGTGATGATGATGATGAAGATTATTTTTATAGATAATGACTGTATTTGCAGGCATGTCGTCGGAGGCCGCGGTGATGGGTGTGCGAGGTGGCGGGGGC
>QDHC01004694.1:0-18582 GCA_013186455.1 Papilio dardanus tibullus | reverse complement strand
CCTCCGCAACCTGTTAGACTACACCGCGTTTATACACAGTATAAACAGCGGCGGCGACGCGTACAATATGAAAATATTATTAACATTTATATGTGAAAACCTTCCGGGGACGATAACTGTCTCTAAACTGACAGGAATTGATCAAATCATAATGGACGATAATATAATAGATTTGTACTCTAAAGTACTAGAAAAATTAATACAAACCTGTCTACCGCAATGGCCGCTTTTAAAACAAGAAATAATACATATTTTCACAATAGAAGAAAGTTTTGAAACTTCAAACGAATCTCTGATAATACTCTGTGGATTTTTAAAAGAAGAAAAACTACCAAATACGTTAGAGGGAATATCAGTTATATTATTAAAATATGCTAAAAGTGATGCCGTGTTTACAGCTATTATTTCCATATGTAAAATCAAAGAAAATAACGATAATGATTTAAAAAATAATTGGGAGAAATATGTCCAGTTACTGGTCACTTTACCCGAAAGGGTCGCTAATAGGTTCACTACGAAAACACCTAAAGAATTCTCCCATGAAAATTATGCTTATTTATTAGTATTTCAAATAATACGAGCATTAGATTTTATTGTCGATAGTAATTATTATGCTGAAATTAAATACGATTTAAAATCTTTATCATATTTAATGTCTAAAGTCATAAATATATATAACAATACGACCGCAGTCACGAAGTTGGTCGAAGTTATCATCGCATGGTCTGATAATAGAGAGACTAGTGTTTTTCTCAGATCTAAACTAACACAAACCGTTTTAAACCATTTAAATAGACAAGCCATAGACAATATATCAGTTAAATTACTGAAGAAATCACCTTTATATTACAAAAATAACGATCAACCGATTAAAAAAATACTCGGTAACAATATTGATGTAAATAAAAACTGGAAAGAAGTGTTATTATTCAGAATACCTTTTTATGTCAAACCAAAGAATTACACGGATACTAAAATAGCTGAAAATCTAGTTTATTATATATCTACGAGTAAAAATAATGCTAATTTACTAACGGATTTGATTTTAAGATTAGCGAACGCCTGGTCCGATGTCAAATCGAATAATGTATCCAGTTTGGATGATCATATGTATATATCTGAAATTCTAGTCCTCTCGATCAAATATAGAACGAAACTAGCCAACAAACATCCTTGGCAATTATCAGAACTTAAAAATATACTATTCAAAGGCATGTCTAAGCATTTAGATATTCTGGCTCAAGAACTGAGATGCGTAGGAATGGCTACAATTGAAATTATATTCAATATATTATCAGAAATAGATGAAACTGACAAAAAAGCGACCGAACAACTAAGATTCGATTACTTAGGAATGGGTACCACTTGCACTAATGTACATAAAACTTTGAAAGATTTATCTATGAAGTGTTTCTTGGATAAGAAATCTTTAAACAAAATTAATACAAAAGCGGAAACAATAGATTTAAAAGAGACACTGGACAGTATCGCTTATAGAGTGATAGATGAAGATCTAAGACCCAGTTCTAATACTCTAGTGACTTGCGCAGTGAAAACTACAGAACAAACTAAAGCTATAGTGAAAGCGATAATCTCAGCTAAACTAGAAGATATGGATAAAGATAAAAATGAAGTCGCCTTGGATTCGGATGACGATTTGCAGCCTTACGACATGAGCAATGACGTCACGGAGGCTTCTAAAAAACGACCAATGTACTTACGTGATTTATTAGAAATACTCACAGAAGCAAAAGATATCGATACATTCGAAGCTTCAATGTTAGCCGCGGAAGAATTAGTTGAAAAACAACTAAAACATGATGATAAAAAACTAGCTATAGACTTGCTGGACTTATTCATACATCTAGAACAAAAGTATCATATTGAGAATTTTGATAATATTAAATTTAATATCAGTGTTGCCATCGTGTGCAGTCAGCCCGCCACTTGCGCGGAACATTTGTGTAAAGAAATACATACTGATATAGGAAGATATTCGATAGCGACTAAATTATTCATGTTAGACGTGCTATCGGAATCTGCTAACAGAATAGCAGATATTAAGACGCAGGGGAAGAAAACTAAATCGGTGAGAGTCAAACAAAATGATGAAGTACCCGCAGAAGAGATAATTCGTCTACGTCTGATAAACAAAACTAAATATTTTCATTCAATACGCACTCATCCGTTTTCCAAAGCTACGATTAACCGTTTCGCAGCCGTATCGGATTCGTTCTTCTATCCCCTCGTGGGCGGTTTCGGCCTAAAACAACTGACCCTCAGTCATCACAATCAAAAACAGGATGTCGATAATATTCTTCTATTGAAATATCTATCGGTCGTCGGGAATATTATTTTAGTATCGAAAAATTGTCCTAAATGTCCGAATTATTGTCGTGATGTGATGAGAATGGTGCTCTACTTGAGATTCTCGCCGGATCCGAAGATACAGAGCAGTGTTATATCGATTATGGCGTCGATTATGCTCGCGCTGCCGGAATCGATGTTGCGAGGAGAGTTCTTAGAATCTATGTTGGAAGTTCGAGCGTGGTTGATCGATTGCTTCTCGAATTTAGATCTGACGATGAGGCTCGGTGGACCGAAATCCGAGGCGGCTATATTTGCCGGACAAGTGCTACACTTGCTCGACAAGGTCGTGTCATTAGAAGGTTAAGATGAGGCTACTAAATCTCGTACTACCCACCGTTTTCTGTGTAATGTCTGTTTGTGCCACTAGATGTCGTAGTGTGTAGATACAATCACATGTATTTCCATTTAATGTAAATTTGATTAGAATTATGATCTCAGCATTGTTTTTTATTTATTCATCATAGTAATCTTAGGTCACGTCCGGCGACTAAACTATATAATTTTATTTGGTGTATTCTTTGTTATTTTAAATAAATCCAACAGGTATCCAACCAACCCTCGGCCTGCTGCAGCCGATAGCACCGAACAACAACACCATCAACCAACAACCACAACCGACAACAAACAATACGAAAACAACGAAAGTCGGTGCAACCTGGGCCGACACAACGGGGGCAATAAATATAAATGTAGACAACCTATTAGCTCCCAGATCTCCAAAAGCTGCCCCCGCCCCATCTATAAACCAATTGAAATCCAGCCCCAATAGTCCCGCGCACCAACCTATTCCACCCACTTCTTTCCCCATTGGCTTCCCGGCCCCCCTTAATAACAACTACATAATTCCCCCGGGAAATAATATTCGACCCCCCTTTCCTAACCAAAACTCCTTCCTTCAATGATATTGGTTAATGGCAGATATTTGCCAGAAAAGTTAAAGTTTTGGAGCAAAGAACTTTAAAATAGTATTAAAGTTGGCACGTGAAGTATTAGAATATTCTTATACCCGACGTGCCAACTTAAATTTACTATTCATTCCTGTCAACTAGAAACAATTTAGTGTTGCTATCACTAAAAAAGTATAATTATCGATTTTGTAATTAAAATAATATTGCTCCAAATCGTTATTAATATTAAAGTGGGTTTGTGATGAGGTTTTTATACTGTTTTTGATATTAAATAACAAACCCACGTAGAACGGCGGTGCATATCACTGCATATCATTGTATATCACTGTATCACACTGATATTATTGTTGTATGTTATGTTTCTAATTGATATAGGGATGTGTAATTAAAATATCAATATTTAAATTAAATTAATTAACTAAATGTTGTTTAATTCATAAGTTTATTAATACGAGATTATTTTTCAAAGCAATATTTAAAACAATAATTTGCATTTTCACTTTTCATTTTTTTTGTTAATGTAAATGCAACCAGCACAAAAGCTTATTATTGTAAATAAATTAATTAAATTATTTTATTATCGATAAATACACATCCCTAATCATAAAGGAACAACACTAGTTAACATGTTAGTTGTAATTTTAATACAAGTGCTAATGCAATAAACTTCATTAACAAAAAAACATATATGTAATCTTTAGTATATATTACACCTGTCAATTTACAAAGAAACCGTATAACATCAAAAGCAATCAAACGCAATTTTAGTGTTTAAAGCCTTGTTCGCACCGGGATAGTATACCGGGATAGATACCGGGATATACTTGCGCCTTGACTAAAATACTACCCTAATGCGAACAAGGCTTCTGTGATATACGTAACAGAATAAAGGATGACTCACACTACACCGTGTCCCGACCGGGACGTGGCGCGTCCGGGCCCGCGTCAGTGTGTCAATAGAAAATATATTTGGACACTTCCGTCACTCGTAAGCAAGTCCAATGGACCGCAATATTTGTCTCGCTCAAGCCTCGTTTGTATTTGAATACTATTTTGATCGAGTAGCAAGTATCCGAACAAAGGATTTACTAATCTACTAAAATGTTGCTGTACGGACACGTTTAGTTACTTAATTACTTGCTACTCGACTAAAATATCAAAGTCCAAGGCATTATCTCTCCGATATCTCTGTCCGAATTTTTCACTTATGAAAATCGTCTCTCGAAACCATACCGGGACTCGCTTATAGAGGTTTCTCACTAATCTACTTCTCACTTAGCCAGGTTCGACTGTATTTTGTATAGACACTGACAGCACGTCCTATCCGGGGCACGGTGTAGTTAAGACATCTTTAAAAGTCGGCGACGTCTACCTGTGTACGAACCTCTATTAGGTTTCATTGCATAAGTCGCTTTGATACTGAAATCCCGGATTTGTCTCGTGTACAAGGGACCTTACGTGAGTCTAATATATAACCGATTTCTAATATATTCGTATTTTATTAAGTAAAAGGCATTCCGTTTCTTATACTTTAATGAATTCCAAATTTTTGTATGACTTTTTTATCTTCGGCGTTTAATTGAATCCATCCCCTTTATGCTCAAAATTAATACTAAATATGTTATGACATTTTGACGCAGGTTTGTATATTTTTTTGTTAGATTTGCATATTATTGATTTAAGCCGTATTTAACGCTTATTACCAGACTTAAGCCTTGTTCGCACCAGGATAGTATTTTAGTCGAGTAGCAAGTAGCATTTATCCGAACAAAGGATTTACTACTGTTCGGACTCGTTTAAGTCTAAACCTACGGACTAGGGTAGTAATTTATTAACTAAACGTGTCCGAACAGCAACATTTTAGTAGAATAGATTAGTGAATCCTTTGTTCGGATACTTGCTACTTGTTACTCGACTAAAATACTATCCTAGTGTGTACAAGGTAGTAGACAAACAACATTAACTGACCCAGTGGGAACAAGTCAAACATCATGACAGGTAAGTAGCGCCAACCTGTCAATGTCAAAAAAGTGTCACAAGACCCTTTGTACTGTAGCTGTCATGTGTTTTTTCTTATATGTCGTTTTACAAATTTTTTGACAGAATTAACCCTGATATCCTCACCGGGCCAAATATCCCTGTTTGCCTATAAAAGTGTTAGATTTTTTTTTAACAAAACTGGTCCTATATTGACATAGTAAAATGTTTTTATATGACGCGTATTAAAATTTTTATCCCAATATAAATTGCATTTGATATTATTTTTATTTGTTTTAAATATTTATTTAGTATAATATTTCTTATTTCACATACAATGGTGCTGTTCGACATTTTTATTTCACGATCCACGATATTTCCGAACTACTACGACTTATTCAAGAAGCGAGCCTGTTTTTGAACGCATTTGCGGTTCCTCTAGTGTTACGAATGTCTATGGGCGTTGACCACCTCAGTGTTCACGCCGCTCGTTTAGCCCCCTTATCTCATAAAAAACTTAATTAGTATAGCTATGCAAGCTGTAATCTATCCGTATGCGAAATATATCAAAATCTATGTACCCCTTCTAAAATATCCATAAAAATCTTTTGCATTTATAATATTAACTATGACCAATTTTATGTCACCATTCCTTTCTTGAGACTAAATAATATTACTAAATTGTTTTTCCAACATTTGTTTCAAAATTTTATATTTTTTTAAATAAATCGTTAACTAAACAACTTTTATTTGATACTGGCAACATTGTCTTATGTCAAATATAGATTATTAGTTATATTGTCTGTAAATGATAAATTACTTTAAATAATTATTTATATGTATTTTATAGTTTATTAAAATTAATACAATAAATTAGTTTTACACATTTTCACATTTAATTGAAAGAGAAAAAAAGGCAAAAGATCATAATTGACATTTTTTCATTTTAATAATGATTTGGTAAACTATAGAATCACATTAACAAAGAGTTGTATTAGATTTGTGCAGCGCCCCTACCGGTCGTTAAGTAAAACATCTCATACAAATCTCGACATCTTTACGAATATGTTCTCGCAATTGTCACCCGATACGTGATAGACCCTCAGTTGGTGAAGCATTACATTACACTTGCAGGTTGTAGATAAAATTTGTTATAAGTATAATAGAATATTTTTATACCCGCTTCGTAAACTTAGTTTCACTGCGATGACCCTGAACGTCTCTTTCTGACAACAAAGACAAAATCTGACCCGGTAGGTCAGACTATAGACTGGAAATGTGATAAAGTCGATCGAAGGAACCCAGACTAGGATTTTTGACGCTTTAATTGGCAACACATCTGCGGTTCCTCTGCCGTTGCAGGTGTCCCATAGGAATCAACTAACTTAGGCGATCCGCTGCTCGTTTGCGACCTTCTATAAAAAAAAAAATATTGAAATGGCTCACTGGCACAGAAAAGTATCACAAAATCCTTGTTATGTTCTGACAAGTATCCGCTATAGTGACTTACCGGGCCAGATTAACTTGTAGCATTATGTGTCAGCGCAGTGTAATTCTCAACATACACGGGCCCGGCCCAGCCCTAGGGCCGAGTTTCTAAGGTCTCTATTAAACCATTATCAATTAATATAAAAATCATGTAAGTGTTAATGATTTAATTAAAATTGTTTAAAAGGCAAGAGCACGTATTGTTTTAAAACGTACTTAATTATTTTGTTAGTTTTTATCATATTATGGTAACACTGCACTTATTTTTAGTTTAACCCTTTATAAGGCAGAAGGATTCACGGATTAATAAATTTTCTTTCTAAATTGGCGCAATTTTTTGACAGCTAGTGGCGCCAAGAAAAAATGTGTCACAAAAGCGTCATTTTTTTTCTTAATAATAATAAGGCATACCTCCTTAGCTGTCAGTGCAACAAATTAGAACTCCTTTTATAACTCACATAGAAAGATAGGCAAATTTTTTGTCGGTGGTAAATATATCGCCTCTGTCTTAAAAAGGGTTAATTAGTGAAGCAATATTATGCATGATGAATTGTGCCAATAGATTGAACTTAATGCGTTGTAAAAAGGCAGCTATTTTTATTGAATTTTTAACTTTTCATTTAGTTTCTTTTAGTTGGTGCTTTTTATTTAAATATGTTTATATTCGTTTTGTGGTGTTTTTGTGAGTACATTTTTTTTATTAATTGCTCTATAATATGCCACAATAACATGCCACCTGAGTCTGTTGACATTTAAAGGAGTTTGTAATATTTGTAAGTTTATCTAAAATATTAAGACATTGTGACGCGAAATTGATGGGACCAAAGTGAGGACATTTCTTAGAAAGAGAAAGACATATATATGCTATATTCAGTTCTTAGTATAGAACTGCCTATAGCGTATACTGTTGAGGGACATAAAATGCCTTAGACTACGTCATAGCTATGTTGTGTGTGCATCACTTTACGGCTTTAAACCAATAATATCATGTCTTAAGCCTTTGCCTGGGACGTATGAAAAATTAGTTCACCCGAAATACGCTTGGAGCACCACAATACTATATGATACGTCACTTTTATTTGGGTGTTATTTCAAGACCCAAACAAACAAAATCGCATACAGAGAAGGACCAAAGATCTATGTTACTGTCTGTGTCACGTTACGTATATATCGTATAAATGTGTCTCAGTGGCTGTCAGTCAGTCATATGTCAAGTTTCATCTGGTTATTTTAATCTATGGGATACTTGAAAAGTTTTTGACAAAATTATATTAAAAAAAAATTCGTCAAGACTTAATTTGGTCCTTATTTCTCGCAGTACTTTATATATATATTTGGAATTAGGGGGAATAACTGTTAATGTAATTGTACTGTCTGGAATCACAAGTTATTAATTACGGTTGTAAACTTTACAAATTTTATTTTATTAAAATACTCTCAAGGCCTACTCGATAGCTGGGGTGCTACCCAAAGTATCATTCGATTGGCGATATCGCTGATGGAATCGACAAAAATGTATAGAACTAACAATGACATTCGATAATTCATGTGCTTGTCACGTGTGTAATATCGAACGTAATTGTCGGTTCCATACATTTGATGTTCGCTATCGAATCACTTCATAGCGCATGAACTTTGAATAACCCCCCTGATAACTCTGATGAAAACCTAAAATGTTTTTTTTATTAGTTTTTGGTCGTGTCACATTGTCTTTGTATTTTCGATTTTTTTGTGCTTTTATTTGTAAATTCTGGTGCATATTTAACAATTTATATTTACTTTGGACATGTAAATTGCTTTGTGTTGTGTTTAACTTTTAAAATATTAATTGAATGTAACTATGACTAGGAATATAAAAAATCCTCGCTTTAATGCCGGAAAATATAAAAGTAAGCGCCCCATTGCTAGGTCTTTTATATTCTTGGTTAAACTTTGATTTTAATGTACATTTTTGTCTTTTGAACTCATCACAATTGTATCGTTTCTAACGAAATAAATGAATAATATAATCTTTTCTAATAAATTGTTTAACCAGGGGTTATCCGATGTCCATGCGCTACAAAGCGATTCGACCGCAAACATCAAAAATATATGGAACTGACAATACTCGTAACTTGCGATATTTCACACGTAACAAGCATATGACTTATCGAATGTCATTGTGTTACATTTTTGTCGATTCCATCAGCGATATCGCCATTTGAAAGATACTTCGGATAACCCTCCTGTACACTTTAATTTTGCATCTATATTTTTGTGTGTAAAAGTTCAAATATCAGCATTGTAATTAAATTGTTAAAACTTTCGTCAGACATTATTATATTTTATTTATTTAAAACGAGACGCGCCGCGACCACCGAAATATAGGCACTGGCCCTGATGATGGACTCCCGAAGAGTTCGAAACTAGTCGGTAACGTTCACCGAAAATTACACGTGAATTTTTAGCCGTTTTAAATGAATAATGTATCAGCTTTGTATATAAAAATATTGTTTTCCTAAGTTCTTCCAATATTTAATTGATTTAAGAGCAATAATTTGATTAATTTTAATATAGTTGGCTCATTATAATTAGTTTTCATATAAAATGTATATGTAACGTGTTCGCACAATATATGTCTAATATAATTTAAAAATTAATAGTTTCGTCGCCGGAGTTTAGAGTGACATGTATAAAGTATCGAAAGGTTGGAGATAACAAGGTATTGGATCATTGTTCGTATTCCAGGGAAGTATTCAATAAACGTAATTGTAACTATTATTTTGTTTTATTTTAATTACCCACACCCTTATTCCGACAAAATATTAAAGTACTGCGATAAACGAGGATCAATATGTCGTCGATTATACGATACTGGAGGACACTCGGAAGTAAATGACCACGGGTTTCATTAGACCAAATTATATATACCAGGAACAAGGATGTTCTGTATTTTGGAATAATATTTATGAATGTACCAAACGTTGAAAGTACAACAGTAATAACGCTGATTCTCGTTTCGGAATAAAGCAGCTAGAGTCCCATAATCTTTTGTGTATCTATACTAATATAAAGAGGAAAACTTTGTATGTATTGAAATAACTCAAAAACTACTAGGGAGTTACCCAATGTATCTTTTGATTGGCGATATCTCTGATGGGATCGACAAAAATGTACGAAACTGACAATGACATTCGATAAGTCATGAGATATGAAAAAATTAAAAATGATTTAACGTCGTCTGAAATACCTAGAACAAATTGATCCAGGATCCTCGCATTAGGCGCAGCCTGTATCGCGAGGATCCAGCTCTGACAACATAAAGCCTTGTTAGTAAACCAGGATAGTATTTTAGTCGAGTAGCAAGTAGCATTTATCCGAACAAAGAATTTACTACTGTTCGGACTCGTTTAAGCATAAACCTACGCACTAGGGTAGTAATTTAGTAACTAAACATGTCCGAACAGCAACGTTTTAGTAGAATAGATTAGTAAATCCTTTGTTCGGATACTTGCTACTCGACTTAAATACTATCCTCGTGCGTACAAAGCTTCAGAGTAATATTAACAATAGTAAAGAAAGTTTGAATTCAAATTAAAACTAAAAAACGTCATTATCAGTTCCATATATTTTTGATATTCTCTATCGAATCGCTTTGTAGCGCATCGAATCGCTTTGTACTTAGCGTAACCTCACAGACTGATTTCAAGAATTACCGTTAAAAAGCTTCGTAATCCCCGAGTAACATAAGCTATGTTTTTTTTTAATTCCGTGCTGACGACTCGCAAGCAACAACTAGTAGACAAATGCGAACGTTACTATGGATGGATGGATCTTTGAAGGTATCTTTGTAACTGCTTAACGGATCTTGGTAAAGTTTTGCACACATGTAGAAACAATTAGGAAGAACATATAGGCTACTATGTTTTTTTAGTTACGCACAGACGCAGTCCCAGGCGTCATCTATTGTACGAATTGTCCGGCTCGCCCGGTGAAATACCACGACCACACAGAAGACAGGCGTCAAATGGGATTAATTCCATGTTACGTCTGAAGAATGTGGTGCCGGAGGACTAATCTTATTCCACTTTCCCTTCCTATCTTTTTCTTATAAGGAAATGATAGGAAGTGGCGGGGAAGGGGGGCGTGTATAAAGAGGAATTATCCTTTTTCTGTGCGTCTCCTCCTCCGTACATTAAGGGTAGGCAACGCATCTGCATTTGCAGATATCTACCAGGTGGCCCCGCTTGCTCGTTTGCCACTTTTTAATATATAAAAAAGACTAGTTATAGATAAATGGGAACATTAGGAAGATATAATAAAATGCGTTATTTCATTAAAGCGTTTAATTTGTGAAAAATTGAGCTCATTATAAAACTTATACTAACTTAATTAACATAACTAAAAAATATATAATCGATTAATTAAAAAAAATTAAAATCGTCATAACTTAATCGCAAATTAATTCATTAACATTATTTGATAATACCAATTAACTGAGATTTGAGAAAAAAAATAAAACATAAATATTCGATGTTCAGTCTTTTTAAAACAAGACCCTACACAAGCTCCGCTAATCTGCGGCCTAATGCCCCGGCTTCATTACACCGAATTCGCGATAAAAACAGACATACGAGGATGCAAAATGATCGCGAACTCTGTCTAATGAAGCCGAGACAGAGTGACATATCAATCTCATGTTTAATATCGCAGATTTTTGTCTCTTATGTATTAATAGCCTAACGGAATCACATTAAAATGGCAAATACTATTTAAAAAAAAAACTTTAAAATTATTGAAATTACAAATTATCCAAAATATAAGATAAGGAATGGACATTTACATACATTTAGGAACAAATATAATAAAAATAATTAACATTACAAATTATTTTGTGAAATTGAGATTTGAATCTTTATTTAGCTCAAAGTGTGAAGCAATATAAATATTATCGTGAATAACTACCGAACGTATTCACACGGGCGGTTTTCTAACGCTCGGTGTTGACGCTTTTTGAACGGTTATGGTCGTACAAAAAACCGTCGCATTTTAAAAGCGCTGCAAGATACATGATAATGAATTTGTTCTATTTCAACGCGTTTTAACGCGCGTTATTAAAACGCCCGTTTGAATGTTAGTTAATACAAGAAAAGATATATTTTTGTATTATTTCGGCCATGCAAAGTTACTATATTCTAGTGTTTATTAAAAATACATACATTTTATTTGTCACAAACATACACAGATACATTATTGTCATTGCAACATTTATTCATAGTAATATTTTATATTTTTAGTGCAATGTGCAAAAAAATAGTTATTTGAGTCCAAACAACTTTTCAATTTTACTCATCAAAGATATCAAAATAACTATCACGACTTATAAATATGGTATAGACAGGAAATGTATTAAATTAGATAATTATTTCGAAGAGAGCAAAAATAAAAAATAAATTCTAATATGGAGTCAAAATGAAAGTTACCATTTTAAAAGATACTAAAAATAGGCATTTTTCGCTTTTCGGACGGATTTGTATTATAATACTGTTATTTTTTTAATTACCAGAAAATAATATGGAACCTATTCCCAATACTGATCATATTATTAAAAAAAGAAAATATAGAATATCAATAATTATTATAAATTATTATGAAACATTCACTGGTATGATTTTTTAATTATCTGTAATAGATTTATTTCAATCATAAAAATTATAAGAAAAATTTAAAATACACAACCACACAAAAAAAAGAAAAAAATTTTCAAATCCTTACCTACGGCTTCGTTAGATCGATTTCACGCAAAAAACGACCATATGCCGAAGCAAAATATCCGTTGTTTTGCGCGAACTCGGTGTAATGAAGCCTTAGAATTAAAGGACAAAAAACTTCCAAAACTATTGAAACTGACGGTTAATTTTTTTCACATTTTTTAGAAAAAAAAACGATTTTTGATAGAAAATTATATCTATTTTATTGAAATATAAGGAAAATACTGTTTTTAACCGACTTCCAACAGAAGGAGGTTATTTATTCTGAAATCTTTATATAAATATAATAAGGCACAGATAGAATTGTATAAGAAATACTAACAAAGCGTGAGGATTATTAAAACTATTAAAATTTTGCCTAACTTATTAGGAATTCAATTTAACATGAAATCTATCGGCGAAGAAATTCAAAGATATGTGTGAAGTCACGCAAAATACGCGCTAGTCGTGGAGTTGCGGAAAATGGAGCCCATCATGGGTCCTACATTACATTACAAAACATAATCTATGTTTGCACCAAAATATAATTAAAACTACTATAACTGTAGTCATATAATTAAATAATTAATAATTATTTGAATTAATCAATTTAAAAATTAAAATCGTTATTGACATGTGCTATATTAATTATACAGATTAAAAAAAATAGTTGCCATATAAAAATCATTAATTAAAATATTTTATATTCAACTATATTGAAAATTATGCAATTCAATTACGAGATAAAAAGACAAACTAAAAAATAATTATTTTTATACATTAAAGTGGGTCATAAAGACCGCCGTTATACTCGGTTCACATTCCAGTCCAGTGACAATATTTTATTACTACACTGGATTAGTATAAGAAACATTTTTCACTGGAATGCGTTAGTATTTCCAGTGAAAGGTTAAAATAAAGACCTGTTATAACCCACAACTGGATTCAGTATTTACAGTTTTATCCAGCGCTGGCTTTGTTAGCTGGATTGGAATATAAACTGGGCATAACAATTAAAATTAATCATCACTTATTATGGAAATACTTTTTTTTATAATTAAAACATTCGATATTATTCGAGACGATACACTTAACATATTTCAACATTTCCCGCCATTACAAAATGACGGACAAAAACTAACATTAATTTTAAACATCAAATCGAATTGTTAAAAACATTAAAAAAAATAATCATGGCCAATGTTTAAAAATCACTCTAAAGATAAAAATCTCTTGATCCTCACACAAAGCTACGCAAATCCGCGACTTTAGTATCCAAGCAACTTCAGTATCTAAACAACTTAACCAATACAAAACTATGAAATATGTTTTATAAAGTCGCTTAGTGACTGAAGTTGCTTGGATACTAAAGTCGCCGATTTCCGTAGCCTCAACCACTGACTGCTAAATCACTAAAGAAACCATACATGTCTATTATAATACTTCGTCTTCATCAGACCGAGTTCGTTAAAGCGTATTTTTATTTCGCGCTTAAAAACATTTTTATCGCGAACTTGGTCTAATGAAGACGAAGCTTAAAACACACACATTTAGGGTGATTTTAAGTATAAAAAAAAACCGAGTACCTCTGAAATTTCAAGTTATGCTAAGTTAATAAGCGGTGGATTGTAAATTAGTTAAAATAATGTATACCTTCAAGGTGTGTCGGTGCGGGGTGGACGGAGCGCGTACAGCACGCTGTCGGGGAAGGCGGCGGCGAGCGTGTAGTTCTTAGTAGACAGGAACTCTGTCGTCTTGTTACGGTATGTGGCGTCCGATGAAAATACTTCTATCACCTATACAAAATATTTATATTATCTACTTAATACAAGATACTTTTTATATTAAAAATGTTGTTTGTATTTTCGTATTGAGTTAACTCAAAAACTACTATGCCAATTAAAAAAAGGTTAAAGGTTCGACCAATAATGGGCTCCATTTTCCGCAACTCCACGACTACGCGTTTTTTGCGTGTACTATGCCAATTTCAAAAATTCTTTCACCATTTAAAGGCTACACTATCCCTGACTAACATAAATTATATATTTTAACTATTTTTTTTAAGTCACATTCTATAGAGACAAAAAGCATTATATTAAATTATCAATTCTCCTACATTACGTACATTTCTTTATAATGTTCTTAGCTATCACATTTTCATAAAAATACTTCAAATTCAATATAAACACATCAATTTCCATCTATTTCCTACTTACAAATATGTAAGTGCCTGCATATCCCTGCTTTTTATATAATGGCACAATCAAAATTATTAAAATTCAATGCGTTTAAATGTGACTCTGACTAAGCAGGAAATAAAGATTATTTTAGATTTTGCTGTGTAATAAAGCAGTAGTTTCTAAACTTTGGATTATCTTAATATATATAAATGTCGTGTCACAATGTTTGTCCTCAATAAACTCCTAAACTACTTAACCAATTACAATAAAATTCGCACACCATGTGCAGTTCGATCCAACTTGAGAGATAGAATAGTTTAAATCTCAAATTATAGTCGCAACTAGCGACCCGCCCCGGCGTCGCACGGGTGCAAAACTGATACTAAATACACTACAGAATAATTGAACCCGTGCGAAGCCGAGGCAGGTCGCTAGTGTATTATGAAAACTAGCGTTGTGGATACCTGCAGCTGTAGTTCAGGCAGGTGATACGGCAGGTGAGTGAGCGCGGGCAGCGCGGCCTCGCCCGCCAGCAGCAGGAGCTGCGCGCGCGCCGCCTCCGCGGCCAGCAGCACCGTGTACAACGGCAGACAGAGTACACGAGAACGGAAAGCTGAACCACTACTCTCCGATTCTTGGTATGTTACCTTTTATATGAAAAATCAGTAGATTTAAGTTTTTTTTTAAATAAATAATATATAAAGTGGTTTGTAGGTGTTAAGAGAGATCGGAGCAGAGTGTAGATTTTTATCACAAATCTAATTGAACTTTAAGTGTTTAAAAGAAGGTTCAATTTTATTTAAAGCTTGTCTTTATGCTCTTACCATAAAGCTTTTTTTAGACCGTGTTCGTGAGAATAACGGAAATTTTGCTTTGGCATAAGGCCGTTTTTTGCGTGACATCGGTATATGAACCAATAGGGTTATGATGTGCAAAGTGAAATCAAATCATATTCTAATATAATAAAGCTCAATTTTGTGTGTGATAAATATCTCCACTCTGCTTCAGTCTAAACGGAGGTTTTTTACCTATTAAACTTGCATACCAATAACTAATAATCATAAAGTTGTAAAAGAACTCATTAGGAAAATGAAACTCTAGATACGATGTACCATAATTTGAAATAGAACAGCTTTGCCCATTTAGAAAAATAAAGTTTAAGCCGATAACACTTCTACAATGTCAAATACAGTCAACCTTGGATAAGTGAGAAATGTCTTTAAGCGAGTCATTCTATAGTCCCAATGAGCTACTCCATAATCGAGAAACTCGATTAGAAACCTCTATAAGCAAGACAAATATTGCGGTCCCTTGGACTCGCTTATCCAGGCCCGACTGTATACCATTTATCCAGTTGTAACCTTACATTTCTAAACTATAACTCACCTCACGAGGATGATTAGTAGGGCTGAGACAAGCGTGCAGAGCCCTAGCCGCCCCCCTCAACGCCAGATAATCCCTCGCAGCAGCCCTGACCACAACTCCGTCCCAACCACGAACAGCCTCCAGATACAATGTGGTATTATCTCTCGGTCCTTTAGGAAGGAACTCTACAAATGTCCCTCGTTCTTCCGGACCTAAGATACGATCCAGGATTTGGACTCTCGGAGTGGGCTCAGGGTTTGGTGGCTGGACGTGAGCGGCTCTCGGAGCTAGGTGCAGCTGTCTCACGTAAGCGACAAGTGGTGGTGACTCCTGAGGGATCTTGGCCAGTTCGTAATCACGTGACATGTTTAGACGAAACTGTTGTGCACCCAACGCTAAAAAAGAGTTGAATTACATAAAATATGAGGAATTTTAATATTACAGTCGAACTGGGATAGGCAATGGATATATGGGGGGAGACGTATGGGAAGAGAAATTATCGTCTTGTTGTGCGTCTCCTCCTTCGTATATTAAGGGTAGGCAATACGTCTGCAATTGCAGATGTCTATGGTCGCTTTGCTATTTCAGGGTATCCAGGTGGCCACTTGCTCATTTGCTACTTTATAATATAAAACAAAAAGTCAAGACTCCAAGGAACTTCGATATTTGTCTTGATTATAGAAGTGTCTCTCTAATTGAATTTCTTGCTTATGGAATTAGCTCTTTGGGACCAGAAAATGACTTGCTTATCCAGGTTGGACTGTATTGTCATACTAGCTTTTGAATTAACCTTAGCAATGACAAAGCAAGATATGACAACTATAGTGTGACAGGGATCATGTCACACATTCTTGATATTATGTCACGTCTCAGCAAGTCAGATAAGTGTATACATCATGTCCCGAAATTCAATGATAAGACAGTTTCAGCGCATTATCAGATCGGTAACTACATAGGAAAAATTTAAAAAAAAAATCTAACTCTTTTAGTTTCAAAGTTATGTTTGAATTTAATTGTACTTTGATACCCTACCCCTTTCGATTAGACACTGTGTCTAAAACTATAAACATATTCCTGAATTTTTATTTGCATTAGCTAGATTAGTAACATAGCTGTTAAGTGCAGTTAAAAATGGGACCAAAAGATCCACCAGGGGACCAAAATACCACTGTTAAATAAATATGTAATTGGTGTTTGAATATGTATGGCTTACCCACTGTATCCATATAAATCAATAACACTGTCATGACAGTCACAAATGTCAATAAAAACAGTACAGCGGGCAGCAGTTTCCTGTACAGTTCATTAGGAGACGTCTTCGTGAAGGCAGGGATGGTCAGACGAGGAGACGGAGTCACCACGGGCACCACCACGGGGACTGGCACCGCTTTATCAGGTAAAGGCTTTGGTGGAATGTTCTTGTCGCTGCCTTCAGCCTCCATTGTGTCACTCGGCTTGGAGTGTTCCGGTAATGTTTCTTCCGGACTCTTCTAGAAGATTTTTGTAAGTATTTCAATGGTAATTTTGATAGCCAGAACAAATTTTGTATTTTTGTTTATTGTAAAGTTTCAACACAGAATGATCAGTATTTATAAAGGTAATTAAATCTTAAATAAATAAATGTATGGTCTTCGAAGAAAACACGATTAAATTGACAATTATGTGTAATCTGTAGAAAAATAACACATTGAATGGTAGGGTTTTAACATTGATGTAAAAACCAAACAAACAAAAGTTATTCACAAAGTTCACGCAGAAATAATTTAATCTAGATCCACCAAATTGATTTTTTAATAGAAATATGTTGTTTTAGATCAAATTAACACTAAAATTTCCACATTACGACTGCCAAATGATAATGAAACCTCTCATTGTCAAGACGACAGGTGCTAACCTTTTTATGTTTTTTTTTTCAAAGTATCGTAATCTCCTGATCGGTAGTCCAAATTAATTTAAATACAAGACAAATGCACTTAAAAAATTAAAATATTCTGCAAGTAACTTACTTTTTCTGCCATAATTAAAGTTTACAATTATTTTATCACTTGTGTAACAATAAGTTAACTTAACTTCACACGAATAGGATAAATTATGATTTTACCCTTATAGTAGCGATCCTACTATATCTAATTAAAAATAAATCATTTTTACACGCTTTTTACTGTATTTTATACAATAACAAAAGATTTTTTAATGAATACATGAAACAGGTGAACGAACGCGTGAGTCACTGATATAGACTATAAATTCCCTAGGACTATAAATTGGCCATGTTATGAAATCGATTTGACAGAATTATATTTTCTATCTAAATTAATGTTTAAAAATCTTTTTCTGAATACCTAAATAGATACTAAAATAGATATTTTTTATAATTTTTAAAGAAACCCATATAGCATAATGTGAATGCATACGAAACCATAATATAGGAAAGATTGGATAGATACGGCCACCTTTAAGGATCGAAACGTTTTTCATACACAAATACTAAATCTCCGTACTGTGTTAATAAAAACCTAGTAGTTTTAACACCTCCGTGAAGTTGGCCCCCACACTTTCTCTTTT
>QDHC01004690.1:246809-275525 GCA_013186455.1 Papilio dardanus tibullus | reverse complement strand
AAAAGAGAAAGTGTGGGGGCCAACTTCACGGAGGTCTCGAATCGTAGTACATATATTTTGATCGTTCTTTGTAAAAGCGGTAAAAGTCAAGACGAAGGCAACGAGCTTATCTAACCGGACGGGTATAAGTGAAACTAAATTATGTTAGCTCACTAGCGCCCTCCTATTTTGTCATTTTGTATGTCAATATAATTGGTCCATGCAGGTTTTAAATTTTTTCTAAGAGAACCAACCGATAGCAGCGCCACTCCCACCCACTGTAAACATAGTCTGATGGTGGAAGTTCTACCAAGTCTCATGTAATTTTGCACGAGTTGTACCTGTTCTTCTAAAGATCTTCAGTCTTCTATCTTCTGTCAGAATGATAGTATATAAAAAGCTAAAGAAAAAGGGAAAATCCGCCTAGTTTAGTTTGTTACTGGCCAAAAAAATATTTTTTTTTTATTATGGATTTAGCAATGAGACCGAAGACGAGGAGCCACAAGCAATAGCAAGGTATAATTTGATGCCGCCCAGGTTCAGGCTGCACAGAGACGTCATCTTTAGTCTGGAAGACTTGTTCGGTTCGTTAATTGTTTGTGATGTCGATGTTTTGTAATTTAATTATAATATGTGAAGAACTAAAAGGTTCTTATTTTTTAAATCTGTTAAAAAAAATTGCTTTTTAATATCGACTTGCAAACAGTAGAGGCAAAGGTTAAAGAGATGTGCAGCCAGGATGAAGATTGTTTTTCAATCCCTTTTCACAGCTTCTCTAGGCGGGACAACGGCATTATTTGTTGGAGCCAGCGTGCTTACAGTTGTGGAAACAGCGCTCTTCATACTTCGATATTTCGTTGATATTATACTCCAGTGGAAAAACGACAATTTTAAATCTAGGTTGCACTACAAAAGATCTTTAAATCGTTAAATGTATTATGCTGAAAATAGAGTTTTATTTTATCCAAGACTATTCCTTTAATCCTTCTTGATTATTTGTCATATAGAAATAACTTAAAAGGCTACATAGCCGGCTAAGCTTGTTTATGGTATATAATATTTTTACACGTTTATCTCTAAAAACTATTCGATTAAATAAAAAAAAAACATTATCTTACACAATGTTAAAAAAATATTATCGTTCATACAAGGACCTTTAATAGTAATCAAGCGATAGGATTGTTTGGTAGAAATCATGTTTATTAAGAGTAAGTTTCCACCAAAAATTTAACAATAAACCTTTGTGTTTAATGTTTGTTTTAGCATGTCGTCATCGTTTTACGAAATTAGAAAATCAATTAGAGTTACTTAGTGAAAATTGGAACGTAGCTGTCAGTTTGGGCCCCGCCTTCCCGGATTGTATTTATTTATTTTCGAAAATCATAACATAGATTTTCATTTAATGTAGAGAATAAGGATATAAATATGTTTTTCGCAACTCTAAAATTCATATACCACAGTGTTTATTATATTATTTCGTTTTTTTACACATTTATATTATTTTTACATACAGTTTTACCGATCGGTCTTGACGTTGGAATTGTCGGAGTTACGGCATATTTTATAACCAGATTAAAGAAGGCAGACCCTGATAATGTGACACAGATATTTGGGCCTGATCCGTGGAGTAAGGAAAGTACATTACATCCAGAAAAAGTGGTGAAATGTATCGCACATCGAGGAGCAAGTTTAGATGCTCCAGAGAATACTATGCAGGCTTTTAAATACGTAAGTTTTTAATTACCATTTATTTTTATAAGCTACAAAAGTCCGACAAAGTCCAATTACCTTTTTTATAAAAGAAGTGTGGGAATTCCTTCCACAAGTTAAATTTGCACGCTCGTCAGATAGAACGCGGCGTTATTCTATTTCGCGGCTGTCATCTAAGCTCATATAGCAAAGAGCAAGTAATTTCTACATAAGTTAAAGCTTCTGTGGAATTTACCCATAGATTTTTAATTCTACAGATGAGTTGTTTCATAGTTTTGTCTTTACCATATGCTTTAACCCTACTTTAGCACCATCATTATATCATTGCTATTATGTTCTCTAATTTTAGTTATTACTTCCTGTTTCTAAGAATTTGTGATGAATTAAAAAATATATCCTATGTTACTCGGGATAATGTAGCTTTCTATGAGTGAAAGAATTATTGATATCGGCCAAGTTATTGAGTCATTTCAATACATACATTTTTTTGTCTTTATAATATTAGTATAGATAGATCATAGTAAAAGCGTTGGGTAAATATGTACATATGAAATTCAAAACTGAAAAACACATTGGTAGATGGCAGGATTCGAACTTGGGACCTGCAGTTTACAAGTCAAAAGCTAAACCCCTGAACCACCAAGGCTATCTATGTAGATAAGATTTAAATCTAGATTTAGTTAGTCTAAGTTAATTGTTGCAAATATATAGACTCATATTTGTGACGGCCGAGTGGTCGGCGCCCGGTTGGCCGTCCCAGGTATTGCTGGATCGATGAGGTTGAAAAAGACATAAGGGAGCTCCACGTCCGCGATTAGGTTACGATGGCGCGGGATCGCCAAGTTTGGAGAGATTTCTTGTCGGAGGCCAAGGCCCACTTCGGGTCATCGTGTCATCCTAGTTAGTTTAAATTAATTGTTATCTTTTGTGTACCCTTAATATTAAAAAATGCTTCCAGTGTGTATCACGAGATTGTAATTTCGTGGAGCTCGATGTGCGTTCATCACGGGACGGTCATCTGGTGCTCCTGCATGATGAGGGTCTGGGTCGTTTGACCGGGACAGAGATAAACAACGTCCATGTTATGGACTGGGATGAGATTAAGAATATCGATATTGGGGCTAACCATCCTAATCGGTGAGTTTTTTAATTGTTAAGTGTAAACAGTATAAAATAGATATATTACAGTTAAACCTGGATTATTGAGAAGTATGGTCCCATCAAGCTATTTTCATAAACGAGAAGCTCTGATTAGAGAGAAATCTTTATACGCGAGACATATATTGTGGTCCCTTGGGCTCTTAATTATCCACGTTCACCTGTAAATACGTCCGCGATTGCTTTCTGCCACCATCTCTTAAGCCTTGTTCGCACCAGGATAGTATTTTAGTCAAGTAGCATTTATCCGAACAAAAGATTTACTACTGTTCGGACTCGTTTAAGCCTAAACCTACGTACTAGGGTAGTAGTTTAGTAAATAAAAGTATCCGAACAGCAAGATTTTAGTAGAATAGATTAGTAAATCCTTTGTTCTGATACTTGCTACTTGTTAATCGACTAAAATACTATCCTAGTGTGTACAAGGCTTTATACAAGAAACAAAAAAAAATTAAAAGTAGCACATTCTACATCTGCGATAAATTTTATTGAGGTCGATTGACTTTTTTTAGAGTTACATTCTAACAAAGGTCCATCCATCTGAATTTTATGTAATACTAGTTTTTGTTCACGACTTCGTCGGCGATGAATTAAATATAGCCAATGTTACTCTGGGATGTAGCTTTCTAATGGTGAAAGATATTTTGAAATCGGCCCAATTATTGAGTTATTTTAATATATACAAAAATGCAGTTTTCCTCTTTACAATATTAGTATAGATATATTATTGTTTTCAGGCAACAATTTAAAGAAGTACATCTGTGTTTACTCGATGACGCGCTCAAGTATCTGCTGGCCAATGACGTCAGAGTCATCATTGACGTGAAGGGTGAAGACAAGGAGGTGATGTATTAACACGTACGAGGTCTAAAACACCTCGTATTCTGTCACAAGTTTTTGTGTGGTTTTTTGGGATTGTATTCTTTATACAGTCAAACAGATAAATGAGAATCATTTTCTGGTCCCGACTACCTCCATAAGCGAGAAACACGGATTAGATAGAAACCTCTATAAGTAAGACAATTATCCCGGTTCTTTAGACTCTCGTTTAGACAGGTTTGACTGTATTTGATGTAATGTTTTGAATTCAGGTGGTCGTTTGATTTCTACCTTAAAAAATAAAATTGAATATTTAGATCTAGTCATCTCTTAGGGTAGGTTCTGAGGCCCTCAGTGAAGACGTATGCTGATGATAAATAAAAAATATGAAAGAAAATATATAAAAACTTTTTTTTTTATATTATAAAGTGGCAAAAGAGCAAGCGGCCTGGATTCGCTGAAATAGCGAAGCGACCGCTGCCCATAGACATCTGCAATAACAGATGCGTTGCCTACCCTTAATCCACGGAGGAGGTGCACAGCAAGAGAATAATTCCTCTTCCTAAATGTGTCCTCCCCCGCTAATCTACTTCCTATAATATCATTTCCTTATAAGGAAAGGCTAGGAAGGGAAAGAAGACTAAAATGAGTCCTACGGCACCACACTGTATAGACTGTAGAGGGAATTGCTTCCATTAAGCCTTGTTCACACCAGGATAGTATTTCAGTCGACTAGCAAGTAGCATTTATCCGAACAATTTACTACTGTTCGGACTCGTTTAAGCCTAAACCTACCCACTAGGGTAGTAATTTAGTAACTAAACGTGTCCATACAGCATTTTAGTAGAATAGATTAGTAAATCCTTTGTTCGGATGAGCTACTTGCTATTCGACTAAAATACTATCCTAGTGCGTACAAGGCTTGGCTTACAAGCTTACAAGGCAGCGCGAGACGGACAATTGCGAAGATATTAAAGCGGGCTCTGCCACTGTTAATTTTTTTTTTATATCTTTAGGTGGTTCAAGGTATAGTGAAGGCGTTCGATGATCAGCCGACTTTGCACCAACGTGCGGTGGTTACCAGCTTCAATCCTTTTGTTTTATACAAGGTAGGTAGATGTAAATTTTTCTCCATATCCTGCAACTCCACGACTAGCGCGTATTTTAAATAAATAAATGAAAAAAATGTATTAAAGAGAACCTCTGTAAGCAAGACAAATATCACGGTCCCTTGGACTCGTTTATCAAGGTTCGACTATATTAATGTTATAAAGAGGAAAACTTTGTATTTTTGTATGTATTAAAATAACTCAATAACTGGGCCGATTTCAAAAAATTTACCATTAGAAAGCTATTATAAAGTAGGTAATTTGGTCTGAGGTAACAGTTCATTTCGGAAAAGGGGTCACTTGTCCAAAATAGTTTGGGGATCCCTGGTACGAACATATTGTACAAAATGATACGCAGCACGGCAGCTTGTATATATTTAATCTCGTTGTTACCTTTACTTAATACATTATCTTAAACTATTTCTTAACTTTATACATAATTATTTACACATTTACATTAGCAAATATCTTTACTTCTTCGTTCACTTCATCGTTGTTAACTTGGCACGCGCGATATTCTACTGTTTTTCACATAACTTTCTTTTCTTATAAAAGGCAACGGTCCTATGGCCATTATGCCACCAAAGAGTATTGACTTATTGACTGAACACATATATTTACTGAGTTTTTATTGAACACGGACGGAGTCGCCGGCGATGGCTAGTAAATACTAGTTCTCCTATTTCAGATTAGACACAAGAATCCGAAGATTGTTGGCGCGATGAGTTATCGTCCATATTGCTTTAGTGCTCAAGACTATGACGCGGAATACGGACCTACTAATCCCAGGTAAGTACATAAAATCGAAAAAAAAAGTAAACAATGGGTAGCCCCGGGGTCTAGAGGGGGTCATGCCAGGGTCCGTACCCCGGTGGCTAGTTCAAGGGCTCGCAAAATTCACATTTTTATCTACAAATCAAGTACCTGTAATCCATCTACCTGTGGGGGTCGAGAACCTTCTGGAGAGCCAGAGCTCTAAAAAACTATTCGAATCCTAATCATGGAGACCATAAATATGTCGTATGGAATTTATATTGGTTATAATGTAACATATATTAGGTTGGGGAAAAAGAAATCCATTATTTTTACGTGAACTTCAAGACTTTATTTAACATGTTTTGCATTGTCCGATTTAGGTCAAATATGCACCATTTTGTTCTATAATTTGTTGCTTTTTTAATGGTAGCTTCATTATGCCTCTCTCATAAAAGTCTTGGTCCTTATTAGCGAAAAACTCCAGCAATTGATTTTCACACTCTTCCCTTGATGACAATTTCTTATCATTAAAAAAGTTTTGCAATGCAAGAGAAAGATGGTAATCGCTTGGTGCGAGGTCCGGACTGTATGGTGGATGCATCAAAACTTCCCAACCAAGCTCCTGGAGTTTCTGACGCGTCACTATAGAAGTGTGTGGCCTGGCGTTGTCCTGATGGAACATCTATCAATTATGAATCCATTATAGTGTACCACCATACAGTCCGGACCTCGCACCAAGCGATTACCATCTTTCTCTTGCATTGCAAAACTTTTTTAGTGATAAGAAATTGGCATCAAGGGAAGAGTGTGAAAATCAATTGCTGGAGTTTTTCGCTAATAAGGACCAAGACTTTTATGAGGGAGGCATAATGAAGCTACCATTAAAATGGCAACAAATTATAGAACAAAATGGTGCATATTTGACCTAAATCGGACAATGCAAAACATGTTAAATAAAGTCTTGAAGTTCACGTAAAAATAATGGATTTCTTTTTCCCCAACCTATTACATTACATACATGCATGAAAAAAACAAAGAGTCAAGGGGATCGCAAAATATTTTTTATACCAGAGGGGTCGCATCATGAAGGTTGAAAAACACTGCCATAGATTAAACAATAGTAGAGTAGACAGTTGAAACTAGGAAAATAGGAAAGATTTGTATTTTTGTATATATTGAAATACAAAAAATACTAGGTAATTTTAAAAAATCTTTCACCAATAGATAGCTACATTATCCCCGAGTAATATAGGCTATACAGTCAAAGTTGGATTAGCGATCTACCTTCACAAGTGAGACACTCAGAGAGAAACCTCTACAAGCGAGACAAAGATAGTGCGTTGGACTCTGGCTTATCGAGATTGACAGTATTTAATCCCGCGCGAAGTAGCGAGCTACAACTAGTCATGATACCTGTAAAGGTACTCGAGCAATGTGGTGGTGCGCGGCGCGCTGCGTGCGGCGGACTGGCTGCACGCTCGCGCCTGGCGCCTGTGCGCGCGCTGGTGCGGCGTCAGCGCGGTACTGCTGCACAAGGACATTGTACACCCGTTAGTAAATATTGTAACCGTTTTACACATATTAGTAACTGTTGTACACACGTTAGTAACTATTGTAACCGTTTTACACATATTAGTAACTGTTCTACACACGTTAGTAACTATTGTAACCGTTTTACACATATTAGTAACTGTTGTACACACGTTAGTAACTATTGTAACCGTTTTACACATATTAGTAACTATTGTAACCGTTTTACACATATTAGTAACTGTTGTACACACGTTAGTAACACTGTACACATGCCAGTAACTAGTACAGACGTCAGTAAAGCCTTGTACGCATCAAGATAGTATTTTAGTCGAGTAGCAAATATCCGAACAAAGGATTTACTTATCTACTCAACTAAAATGTTGCTGTTCGGACACGTTTAGTTACTAAATTGCTATCCTAGTGCGTAGGTTTACGAGCAGTAGCAATTCCTTTGTTAAATGCTTCTTGCTATTCGACTAAAAGTATATCCTGGTGCGAACAAGGCTTTAGTAACCATTACAGATGCCAGTAACTGATCTACACACATTAGCAACTCTTGTACACGCATTGGTTTCTGTTGTACACACGCTAGAAATATTGTACACACGTCAGTAACTATAGTACATACGTTAGCAACCGCTGTAGACACATTAGTAACCATTGTAAAGACGTTAGTAACTGCTCTGCACACATTAAGAACTCTTTTACACGTAAAGGTTTGTGATGTACGCACGTTAGTTATCGTAGTACACACATTAGTAACCATTGTACACAGGTTAGTAACTATAGCACACACATTAGTAAGCATTGTTCATACATTAGTAACAATTGTTCACACATTAGTCACCGTTGTACACACGTCAGTGTAGTACACTCGTTAGTAACCATTTTACATATATCAGTAACGATCGTATACAAATTAATAACCACTATACACACATTAGTAACCATTGTACACATATCAGTAACTATAGTACATCGACAAGTAAATGTTTAGCACACTTTAGGAACATTGTACACACATCAGTAACCATTGTACACACGTGAGTAAACGTGCGTGTATCGTGGTGCAGTAGCGAGGTTCACTACTGGCGGTCGCGCGGCGTGCGCTGCGCCGGCTGGTCCGTGAACCGGCCGCTGGAGAAGCTGTACTGGCGCGGCGTGCTGCGCGCCCCCTACCTCGCCGGCACGCTGCTCGGCGAACCTGACGTGAGTATATAGGACTTTACACATACATACTCACCACATAGTATAAAACAAAGTCGCTTTCTCTGTCCCTATATCCCTATGTATGCTATCTTTAAAACTACGCAATGGATTTTGATAAGGTTTTCTTTATAGAGTCATTGAAGAGTGGCCTATTGGGTGAATATTTTTTTACATAGATTAAAAGAAGTAGATCAGACATGACATATGTCAAACTGACAGCGACTGTGACACATTTATAAGAAATTACGTAACGTGACAAAGACAGTGCCATAGATCTTTGGTCCCTTTCTCCGTATGCGATTTTGTTTGTTTGGGTCCAGAACCAAGACCCAAACAAATGTGACATATCATATAGTATTGTGGCGCTCCAAGCGTATTTTTGGGTAACTATTTTTTCATACGTCCCAGGCAAAGGCTTGAGACATGATGTTATTGGTTTAAAACCGTAAAGTGATCACACACGACATACGTATGACGTAGTCTAAGGCATGTTTTGTCCCTCAACCGTATACGCGAACGCCACTTCTATACCTTTCTCTTTCTACGTTTTTTTTATAATATTAGTATAGATAATGGTATATTTTTTTCAGGTAGATGAAAATAGGCAAGTCGAAAAGAGAGCCATCAAAGTGGCCGAATAACAATTTGATAAATTCGATAAAGCAATAAATTTGGTGTGTTGCGAGATGCAGTACAATTTTGTGCAATAATAAAAAAGTAAATTATTTGTTTTTGTTCCAAAGAGTATATTTTTTTTGTACCGTGTCTAGTCAAAGTATAATCTATGACAGATGTAACTCCAAAAAAATCCGACAATAACTGACCCGGTGGGCATAACTAAATTGGCAGCTCACTAGCGCCACATTGTCAAACGGTCAAACGATCTGTCGTACTGTAGCTATCATTTTTTCTTTTTCGTCTTTTGTCTAAATAGGTTTTACATATTTTGTGACAACCGTGATAGCAGCGTCCCACCGGGTTACACATCTTTCTCTGTCTGATGTCTGTCACCCTACGGCTTCATTAGACAAAACACGTGATAAAAACAAACTTACGATTCAGCTTAAAGTCTGTTTTTATCGCGAACTCCGTCTAATGAAGCCATCACCGGGCAAGACATCCTTGCTTGTCATAGTATTTCTGACCCGATAGACAACAAAGATCTTGACAGTTTTTGACTTTGACAGGGTGGCGCTTGTAAGCTGTCATATACGCCTTACGCCCACCGGGTCAGTTGTCCTTGTCTGTCTATATATTTATTTTCTAGCGATTTGCGCTTTCAAGCAAAAAGGGGTAGACAGAGATTCTTACAATTCAATGAAATGAAAAAAACATATTTTACAAACATTCCGTAATGTAGTCGAACAAATAAGTTTTAAATTTTTATATTTATTTAAATTAAATTTATGAGTACAAAATATGAACAAGAATAACAAATTAAATTTTATAAAAACAATTATCTACGAGGTTATTTTTTTTTTATTATTTTATTTTACAATAATTTTAGAGGCTTTATTTAATATTTTCTTGTTTTTAGGTTTTAAATTATATTTATTTACAGAAGTTTTAATAAATTTTATTTGATATTGCTATATTTATAATTACACAAATGTTTTGACTAAATAAAATACTTTGAATATGACAAAACTTTAAAGTGTTATTTTTAAAATTGCTAAAGCCCTTTGTACAAAAAGCTCCGCTCATCTGCAATATCAGTATCTGCCTCGCACCAGGATAGTATTTTAGTCGAGTAGCAAGTAGCAAGTATACGAACAAAGGATCATTTTTTTGATAGTACAAAGTGGTAAACAAGCAAGCACCTGCTCGACCGCTGCTCATAGACATCTGCAATAGCAGATGAGTTGCCTACCCTTAATCTACGGAGGAGGAGACGCACAGCAAGAGGATAATACCTATCCCTATGCGTCCCCTCCCCCGGAAAATCCACTTCCTCTTTACATAATTTCCTTGTAGGAAAAGGAAGGGAAAGTGGATCTATTGGTCTACTCTACTAAAGTGTTGTTCGGACACGTTTAGTTACTAAAGTACTTGCTACTCGACTAAAATACTACCCGTACAAGGCTTTAGACACTAAACTTTTATTTTTTTTAAATGCTTCAATTTCGGCAAATATGATATAACATTTGATAAATTTGGCTGAATTGATTAATTTGTGGTCAAAATCTACTTGCAGTGTTTTAAAAAAAGTATTTAATGCAAGCTTTTCATTATAGTGAATTTACAGTGTTAAGTATTTTATTTACAAAGTATTATTTTTCACCAAAAACGTGTACATATTTTTTGCACAATGCATTTTAGTTTTAGTGATGTTAGCACTGCATATATTTTGTTTTTTTTTTGTTGTTATAATTATTTTTAGAAAATTGACAAAAATATAGCAATTTAACAAATGAAACTTGATAGATTTTAGTGGCCGAAATAAAATAGAAAAATTTGGAAGTTAATTTTTTCAATGTTACTGATTTTTTTTTTTGAGATTTTAAGGCCTGGTAACCTAGACCTTTAAGCCAAACTCTGTTACTGACATATTGTGAATATAGACAATTTGTTAACTGACTAGGTTTCAAATATTTGATATTTTTTGTGATGTGCGCGTGATTTGTGATTGATTTTTGCAATTTGTGGCTTGTTTTTTAAAGTTTATTGCAATAAAAGTTTATATAAACACTACATGGATAGTTTTTTTTTACCCTTTTTCGGTAATTAAGTTCTGACCGAGGTGGAGGAAACATGTGATCTCTTTTAAAAATAAATGTATTGAAATAACTCAAGAACTGGACCGATTTCAAAAAATCTTTCACCATTAGAAAGCTACATTATACCCGAGTAACATATGCTATATTTTTAATACCAAGCGAACGAAGTCGCAAACAAATCCTTGTATAATTAAGAACAAAAAACTACTATGGGTGGGGACCTCGTTATTCGTATGTTTTTTCTCAAGTAAGGTATGATATAGTCAGGTCGGCAATCAAATAAAGCTAAAACATTAAGGTTTATAAAACCTTGTATGCCTGTCGTTAATAGAATAAGAACTGGGAGATGATAATATTTGTCAAAGCACCAACTAGTTTTCTAACACGGTGGGCATAATTGGAACTAAATTATGATAGCTCACTAACGCCCTCGTTTATGCCGTTTTCTATTTTCTTCTCTTCGGTCCATGTTGAACCAAGCGACAGCAGCGCCTCTCATTCAAACTCCTTGAAGCAAGAATTGTGCTTTCGTCTGGAAACTGTTACTAAATATTATTTCTCGCATTCCAAAACCTAAAAGTCGTCTTGTAGTGTGATATATTACTGCTTTCACCTTCTAACAATATCATAAGGCGCCGTAAACATCATTCTTGCATTATCCTGAACAAAATAGTGTGAATGTGATATGTGTGAATTGCTCTAAATTTTAATTTTTAATTTACGCACAAGTTTTTACTTTACTGAAGATTTAAATTGCTATTATCATTTATAACTGTCTATTCTTACAAATACCATAGTAAATTTCCGAACGTAGTCACAATGTTCTCAACCATCTTGACAGCTGCCACCAACTCGATTTTATGGTGGTGAAAAAGGCGAGGGTTTTACCAGGTTGCGATAAATGTAGGACTTGGGCTACATCTAAAATAATCAGCGGCGTCCGAAATAAAGTGAAGTATCCATTCTGTACGTGTCTCAACGGCTATGGTGTGATATATAATCGATTTGGACTCGATTTTTCATCTAACATTTCATGTGATTGGGATCTGTCATGAGACCGAAGCTTATGTAACATTTTTTTCACTGAAACTTAATAAATCTCACACACATATAAGCTGTTTACCACATCTGAAAGGTAAGGGATATTATTTAATTATAATTTTCACTTATTTACAATATTAATCTAACCTTGATTTTTTTGTGTTATCATAATCCATCAATTGTATCGATTATTATAAACATTTTCGATTGGAATTATTCATAAATTACTTCTTTAAATTAATAATTATAATTAATAAATTATAATAAGAAAAGTTTAATCGCACATTCTAACCTGTCACCACTCAAATGCCAGTTTTTTCTTTTTTTGTAATCTTCTTTCATATTTTATTTTCAGCCTGTATTTTAAAATGCAAAATTTTTTGCATTAAATTTAGATGCAATAGATGCATTATTAATTATTTAAATAGGTATATTGATAGTATGCAAACTGCATAACAATTTATACAATAATTGTATTTTTTTTATTTTCTACCATAATATTAATGATTCTTGGAAATCTCCCTCAGTGTTAACCTCTAAATTACATTTGCCGACATAAAAAGTCGACCGAGTGTAACCTCTTTTCTCAAATTTAAATTGTATTTCATAGTATTTACTAAAGTTTAATATAGTAATTAATAGAAACATTTTTAAAACGCTAATTAAACATTTATAACAACCATAAAACAAAAATGGTCTTTGTTAAAAATTGTTTGGATTTAAATTGTTTTAAATAAAATAATAATAATGAAAAACGATAATTAACGTTTTAATGAATGTTTTAGTTTATTTTACTGTTTAATTTAAAAATGTGAAAAAATCACACAATTTCCCAAACTTGGAATTTTTTTTCATGATACTGGCAAGTTTTTTTTTTAATAATTTCTTTCTTGGCACGCTTTTTAACGTCAAATTAGTATGGAGTGCTACCTCTATGTATAATATCTCTTTGATAATAAACCTAATATTAAGAATGAACTTATTTAAATTTAAAATGTAGTTACTAAGATATATTAATTTAAAATAGAATTTTAAGTTAAATAAGACAAACTTCTAATTAGCTTCGGAAAGTATATTATTCTTTGCAATGGTATGTTAAATAGATATTTTTTACACAAGAAATATACAAAAACCTTTACACTTTCTACATGAATACAAATACAAATAATTTATTGATAATATAAATTACACATCTTTTAAAGAAGAAAAAATAATTGTGTCAGATAATAATAATAAACAATTTATATTAAAACTAGCTGTTGTGCACGACTTCGTCCGCGGGGAATTAAACAATATATGTTATTCAGGGATAATGTAGCTTTCTAATGGTGACAGAGTTTTTGAAATCGGCCCAGTAGTACTTGAGTTATTTTAATACAAACAAAAATACAAAGTTTCTCTTTTTATAATATTAGTACTAGCAACATAGTAATAGTGAAGATAAAAAAAATCTTCTACTCAATAAAAGGCTTTCTGTATCAGCCAAGATTTTAGTTTTGTCCTAAACGAAGCAAGACTGGCATGTTGCATCATATAGATAAATTGTTACCATTAGTTATAGAGGACAAAAGATTTTTTTTATTTAATATTGATAAGTTATCTTCAAGTGATACAGAAATCAAAACAAATACAGCTTACCTTATTTCCACTTTATTATTTTTTCTTGTGTCTCTTGAATAACTAAAAATACATATTTAACAAATTAAATTACATTTATTTTTATATAACAAGGCGGCAAACGAGCAAGCAAGCCACCTTGATTCACTGAAATAGCAAAGCAACCACTGCCCTTAGACATCTGCAATTGTAGATGCATTGCCTACCCTTAATCTACAGAGGAGGAGATGCACATCGAGAGATAATTCTCTTTCCTATACGTCCCCTCCCCCGCTAAGTCCACTTCCCCTTCCCATCATTTCCTTATAATAAAAGGATAGGAAGGGAAAGTGGACTAAAATTAGGCCTCCGGCACCACACTTGTGTGACGAAACATGGAGTTCAATTTAGTAATTGAGAGTCCAAGGGACCGCAATATGTTTCTAGCTCATGATAGTTTCTCCAAATCGAGTTTCTTGCTTATAGAGGTTGGAATCTGACAATAACTCTCACTCATAGAGGTTTCCCTAGCCATGTTCTAATTTAACTTTTTAGTGTGATTTCTTAAAATCGTAGAACCGTATGCATAATAAAGTTAATTTTGTGTACTTGGAGGTAATTTTTTTTCCTGATTAATTATGCCATTGTTATTGAGAAGGTATATTCCGTTAGATTGACTATTGTTATGCAACATCTTGCACCTTATGTCTTCTATACGAATATTATAAAGAGAGAAACTTTGTATTTTTGAATTTTTGTTTTTTGTTTGTATTGAAATAACTCAAGAACTACTGGGCCGATTTCAAAAATTCTTTCACCTCTAGAAAGCTACGCTATCGCCGAGTAACATAGGCTATATTATTTAATTTCACGTGGACGAAGTCTGTAACAACAATTAGTATTATATAAATGAGTCATAGATTTTTTTTTATTTCCAGGGTAAAATAAACTTCGATCAAAAATGTTGCGGCGCTGCTCGAAACATTTGCAAACGTTATACCGGAGACAGGGGCAGAGCCTCCGGTATCGCACCACCGATGTGCCCAAGGCCCTCGGCGTCCTGGCCCAGACGCGCCCCACCCACGCCAGGGTCCTCAACCACCACCAGATCGCCTCCATACATTTCACCAGACCGTTATACGAGGAGCAAGATGTTATGACACCGGGCTTCCCTGATTCGGTATCCGAAGGTGACGTCAAACTAGACAAGAAAGTCGGCGACGCGGTAGCAGCGGACGAAGTCGTGTTAGAAATTGAAACCGATAAGACCGCGATACCCGTAATGGCGCCAACTCACGGCGTCATCAAGGAACTATACGTGAAAGATGGAGACACCGTCAAAGCCGGGCAGAAATTATTCCGATTGGAATTAACTGGGGCGGCACCGGCGAAGACCGCAGCCGCGCCCGAACCGCCCAAAGCGGAAGCACCGTCGCCTCCACCCGCCGCCGCCGCACCACCTCCGCCTCCACCTCCACCGTCTACCCCAACACCTCCGCAGGCAACACCTCCACCTCCACCACGCGCGACACCTCCGCCTGCAGCACCAATCTCTTCAATCCCAGTGGCAGCTATCCGGCACGCCCAAGCAATTGAAACGGCCACCGTCAAAGTCCCACCAACGGACTACAGTAAAGAAATCTCAGGTACCCGCACCGAGCAGCGTGTCAAGATGAACAGGATGAGGCAACGTATCGCCCAGCGTCTCAAAGACGCCCAAGATACCAATGCTATGCTGACTACGTTCAATGAAATTGATATGTCCCATATCATGGCATTCCGTAAGAAATATTTGGATGCGTTTACAAAGAAGCATGGTGTTAAGCTCGGTTTGATGTCGCCTTTCGTGAAAGCAGCGGCAAACGCGTTGACAGACCAACCTGTGGTTAACGCTGTTATTGAAGGGACTGATATTATCTATCGGGATTATGTTGACATTTCAGTGGCTGTTGCGACTCCTAAAGGTCTAGTCGTCCCTGTCATTCGTAATGTGCAAACGATGACGTATTCTGACATTGAATTGACGGTTGCTGGGTTAGCTGAAAAGGCCAGAACGGGCAAACTGACCATAGAAGAGATGGACGGTGGTACTTTTACCATTAGTAATGGAGGTGTGTTCGGATCTCTCATGGGTACACCGATAATAAATCCGCCACAGTCAGCCATTTTGGGTATGCATGGTATCTTTGAACGCCCGATAGCGTTGAACGGTCAAGTTGTGATCAGACCTATGATGTACATCGCGTTGACTTATGACCATAGATTGATCGATGGTCGTGAAGCTGTTCTGTTCCTGAGGAAGATCAAGGAAGGTGTTGAAGATCCAGCGACCATCATTGCAGGATTATAAAAAAGCTGTTTATAAGTAGAGTAGGCGGGTTTATTTTGCAGTGCAAAAATAATTTGCTAAATATTTAATTTTATATGGTATTTTTCGTCGAAACTCACCTGCTCTATGTAGACTCAATAAGTTACCTACTTTCAGATCTGTGGAAAAAAAACCGAATTTGACAGCGGCTTGTACACTTGTACAATTTTTTTTTTGTCTTTTTGTCTGAAAGCGTCGAATCGTGTATTTACTTTATCTGTGCCGCGTGTTGGCAAGATGGCCGCCGCGCGTTGTGCACATTGTATTTATTAAATACGTCCGTTTGCGTATTATTTATCGAGATTTAAGTAATTGTAATAAAAGAAAGTACATTTCCTCAATTACTAAAGTATTGTTTTATTTGTTATTTATTTTATTTCGTTACATCACAGCTTAATTAAATGTTTAAAAATTATTATAATTGTATTAATTTGATAATTTACACCTTACCACATATTTATTACTTTATATTTAAGAAAAAATATAGAAAGGGAAGGTGATAGAATATAGTCTAATAGGATCCATAAACTGACCACCTCTTTGGGATTATAACGTTAAATTAAAGATATTTTTTTTTAATATTAGTGATAAAAATAAAATTAAGAATGGCAACATTTTACAATGGTAACTACCTCCTGCTTGTCTCTGGTTAAATGACAAAAATGTTTTTAACCCGTTACCATAGTAACGAAATAAAAACATTTTGGATTTCGAGTCCATGTTTGTGAAATGGTAATTTTTGTGTAATCTTCTTTAACAATACATAAAATGTTAAAGTTTGGTAAATAGGTAAGCAGTAAAGATAAAGTGGACTTAACGGTTAGTATCTGACATTTTTTAACGTAGATTATATAAAAGAGAACCTTTGACCGAGTTTTGTAAAGATCTACCTTATTCATTTATTATTTAAAATGAAATTATCTCTAATGACGGTAATATGGTTCTTTTTATGCGTAAAAAATCATCAAAAGCTCTAAAACGAACTTGTGCGAGTCAGCGACTTTTACAGGGATATAAGTACGCCTACAAAATACAGGAGTAAGCTTCGAGTTTCACCATCGAAATAATCCTGTAGGTACCTCTTTTCTTTATTCCTTCTTTCCCTCCAAAGCTTATCGAACCTTAGCCTTTTTCAACTATAAAAAAATAGCGTAACGCCACCAGTCACAAGAAATAGTACATACATGTGGTGAATAATTTCCAGATAAAAAATAATTCAAAATGCAGACCTCTTCGAGGAGGAACATAGAAAAAATTAGGAGTAAAGATAAAGTTAAATCGGAAGTATCAGTTCCATCACGTAAAAGTGAAGATGAGAAACCTAAAAAGACAATAACGACGCCCAGAAATTATCTACAAAATACATCCACAGCTGATATTTACGGTAAAAAGAAAACCGAAACTCAAGCCCCGAAAAAAGCTTTTTCATCAACTTTAAATACCGCAAAAAATGTATCACCAATGAAGGATTATTTAAAATCAACTTCAACGGTCAGCGTACGAAAAACTACAACAAAGATGGCGGCCGAAAAAAAAAACGAGACAAAAGTAAATTTACATTCAGCCAGAACACCTCGTATAGTGAGAGCCCAAGCACCGGCTAATGTAACTGTTAATTCGCCAATTTTAAGAAGGTCTGTGGATTTAAAAAAAGAAAAATCGAGTCTAAGTCTAAGACCTAAGGATGTAACTAACCAACCTGTTAAAGTTGGTGATGGAAAATCCAATATGGCGGATATATTTCTTCGACAGCGTTCGAAAACAAGAACGTTAGATGAGAATGAGGTTAAAGTATTAAAAGCCGATGTAGTAGACAATAATGCGGAAATGCGAAATTTGTCAAAAAAGCTTAGCGCGAAGCCGAAAGCTTTTTTTATAGACTTAAACGGAGAAGAGGCAAAGGTAAATATTTTTTACGGCTTTATTTTTTTTTCAATGACGCAAAAGCATACACTAGTTAACAAATTAACTTCTATCTCACTTGACTGCGATTTACTGGTAGACTGGTGTGGCCGCAAATTTGATTATAGGGCGCGCAACTAATAGCTTTGTAGAAAAAGGTTAAATGTAAAAATCTTGAAAGTTTATTTATTATTATTAATTACTAGCTCTAATCCACATTTCCGTCCGCACTGATTTAAAAACTTAATTAGCTCCTGTGTTCTTCCAAACTATTCTCTACACCGGTGCAATTTAATCAAGATACTTACAGTCGTTCTGGAGTTACCTTTAAACAAATATCATCGTTGCCTACCCTCAATTTACGGAGGAAACGCACAGCAAGACGTAATACCTACTCCTATGCGTCTCCTCCCTCGCCAACCCACTTTTCCTTCCCATCATTTCCTTATAAGTAAAGGATAGGAAGGGAAAGCGGACTAAAATTAAACCTCCGGCACCACAAATAGCACCCGAAACATGGAAATGCTTCCATTTCACGCCTGTCTTCTGTGTGGTCGTTTTATGTTTATAACATCGTACTATTGCGTTTATTTATAGCCTTAAATCATATTTATATATTTTTGTATTATTACAATTTAATTCATAGTTATTTTATATAATTAAATGTCATTTCCTTGTCATCTGTTTGTCCGTTGCGGACATAAGCCTCTTCCAACTTCTTCCATTCTTCTCTTTGTGTTGCCGTCCTGGTCCAAGTATGTCCCGCTATTGCTTTAATTTCGTCTACCCATCTTTTAATTGGTCTCCCACGCTTCCTTTTGCCACTTTTAGGGTTTTTTTTGCGTTTTTAACATTAGTAAATTAACAGATAGAAAAAGAAAAATCTAGTGAAGAAGAAGTCAGTTATGAAGATGATTTTGAAAGTTATGAATCAGATTTTGATTCGTATCAGAGCGAATCACATAGTGAAAAAAATATAACTGACGATGAAGAAAAGTCTGACTTAGAAGATGTCAATTTAGCCAAAGATAAAATTAACATTAAAGAGAACGAAGAAAAGATGCTAGATTCAGGTTAGTAATGATGTTATTTTGTCCTTGTCCCCATGTTCCTGCCTTTGACCCTACGGTGGGTCGGTGTACAAAATTAAAACGGTAGCATGGCAGCTTATATACATTTAATCGTTGGTAACTTATACTTTAATACATTACCTGCTTAAACTTTAACTTTATACATATTTACAATTAACTCGAAATTTCTTTACGTGACTACATCATTGTTAACACTTCGACTTCCCGCGCGATTCTGTACTGTTTTTTTCGTCTATCTTTTAACTAATAAAGGGCAATGGTTTTATGGCTATTATGCCAACAAAGAGTTGCGATATTGACAGAATAGTAGCAAAGTATGTACTCCTCCATATTTCCCTATCAGTCGTCATTTCTGAATTTACCTCTTTTTCCAGCATATTTTTCACACATTCCATACTTTCTTTGGCCTTCTTTGTATCCGTCCATATTCAATTTTGGCAAGAAATATTTTTTATAATGCTTGCCTCCATACTTTCCCTTATATCTTTTTTAAAAGTCTATACTTTCTGTGTACTTTCAATCACCAACTCAGTATATACCCCCACTATTGGGGCGCGGAGCATTTATGCACCCCTACGCCGAGCTGTGCAATGGCGTAGGGAGTGTGGGACTCGCCGGCCACAGAAGGTGACCGGAATACCCACTAAAACCAGACGGCCCTCAAAGGTATTACGGCGGGGTCGCGGGCACTATATTACGTCCGCGACAAACTGGGGCGCGTAGCCTACCCTAAGGGGTGATTAGGCCATAGTCAAAGCTGGCCCAGTGCTGGCTGGTACTGTGTACCTTATACCTTTGTATCCATGTAGAATAGTTATATTGATATTTAAAGCCTCGTTAATTGTTTCAACGTAGGTAGTTTTGATTTACGGGACCCACAGAGATCGGGTCAGAAGAAAACACCATTGGACTTCATAGACGAAGCAACAGAGGACCTTGATAAGAGAATATCATTGACTGATGAAGGTTTCCAGGATATGTCAACTTCGAGCGTCTCCAGTATGAAGACTGTACATATTGATGTTTTGGATAGGTAATTTTTTTTCTGTACTAGTTTTTACTCTTGATTTCGTTCCTGTGCAAGCGGCCTGATTCCGCTCAAGCAACGAAGTGTTTGCCTATAGACATCTGTAGCTTAAAAGAAAGCAGATGCATGATTTTTTCTGGAGGAGTCTCCTCCGTACAGAACGAAGTTATATCCCTTCCTATTCGTCCCCTCTCCCACCAAACTCAAACACGAGCATACGTCAATCTATAATCTGCGTCACTTTTTTTAATAAGATAAGGGGGCAAAGGAGCGGCCTGAATTTGTGCATATTTGTAGACTACCCTATATTATATATGTTTTTCCAGGCCTCTTTTTATAGATTTTGCTTTATCAAAAAGAAATAGAAAAAAACGACGCGTCTTTCAACAGCTTGAACAACGAGCGAAAGATATTTTAAGTATGGTAACACTACACGAAATGACGTACACTTTGTTTGAAATGCAACCGATACCGTACGATTTGTATATGGCAACATTTGGCTCGAGAAATTCCATGCAGGTTTCTGTGCAGACATTTGAAGATGGGATATCCGAAGAAGTGCAGACTGAAGAGATATTGTATCAAAATAAATGGACTCAAAATCCTATAGAATTTTCAAAACATATTCATACAAAAGAGAAAGTTGTACGAAGTGTTAGTAATGATTTTTTTAATAAATTAACACTTAATGAAGTAGATAAAGAAAAATATGACAAAGAAGCTTATAAAGTTAATCAATTGCGAATATTTTTAGAACAAAAAAATGGTGTCGGCACTGATGAGATTCTGCCACACGAATTATATAAAAATAAATTAAAATATAATAATTACAATGTAAATCGATTGAAGAAGTTTTTAAAAAAAGTTGAAAGTCGAATTAGTAATATTTTAAGTTTAAACACTGGTAACACTGATATATTCAATTTGAAGAAGAGTTCGAAATTTCCTTTTAGCACAGGTTATATTAATATAAATCAAAATATTAATGGAATAAAAGATTTGAAAGTTAAAAATGTTATATTTTCGATAAATAAAAGTCATTTCTTTGTAACAGTTTATGAAAAATCGAATAAAGATTTTCAAAAATGTACTCTTTGTTTGTGGGATTTGTCTGGTCCTTTGAAAGAACCAGTAAAGTTATTAGTAGCTCCAGATAATGTTAGTATGGGCCAGTTCCGAGGTGGTAGTGACGGTATCATAGTAGCTGCTTTGGAAGACGGGTAAGAATTCCTTGTTACAAACTAATCCATAAATAAACTAAATAATTAAGAGCGTCGGTGGCTCAGGGGTTTAGCTCTTGACTTGTAAACTGCAGGTCCCGAGTTCGAATCCCGACTTACCTATGTGTTTTTAGATTTTCATATGTACATATTTACCTGACCCTCTTTAGGGGAAGGAAAACATTGTGATCATTCTCTGGTCCCGACGCACAACCTTCATAAGCGAAAAACCGGATTAGAGAGAAACCTCTTTAAGCGAGACTAATATCGGAGTCCCTTGTAGTCTCACTTATCCAGGTTCGACTGTATTACGCTAAAATTATAAATTATGTTTATATAGTATTAGCTACCCTTATTTTACAATATTTCATCTTTATATACCACAGTTCATACAAAATAACCTAATCAACGAAATTTTGTAATGGCCGCCATATATAGAACACGTTTTTTAAATTTCACCGTTGGTTGGAAAATAAGAATAATCGTCTTAATTATGTTAAAATAAATACTTTTGAATGATTCCACAGATCTATACATTTATGGGATCTATCTGAAAGAGCTACCTGGATTAATGATACCAGTGATGAAAATTCTACCAATTCGGTAGAAATTGACACTAATCGAATGACACAGACTGAAATTGATAGAGAATGGAATTTAAAAAATAGTATGTTTAATCAAAGTGAAAAGGTAAGGTAGACTTTTCTATGATTTCCTTATTTAACATGAGTTTAAACACTTTATTTCGAAACGAGAATCTACGTTTGGTACTTTCATAAAATTTATTACAAAATACAGAACATCCTTGTTCCTGGTGCTTCTTATGATACATAATAAGGTCCAATGAGACTCCTGCTTTATCTTATATAGTCCCGAGTGTCCTCCAGTATCGAATTATCGACGACTTATTGGTCCTCGTTTATCGCAGTACTTTATATGAATGTCAAGTGACAGGTTCTGTTAATTTAAAGTTGCTTGTGTGCTTTTGTTTAGATTTTTAAATCAGAATGCGTTTCTAAAGTTGTGTAATTTAGATAAATACATGTTTTATTATTCATTAAGTCCCTCCTCTCGCCTTGTTCGCACCAGGATAGTATTTTAGTCGAGTAGCAAGTAGCATTTCTACGAACAAAGGATTTACTACTGTTCGGACTAGTTTAAGCCTAAACCTACGCACTAGGGTAGTAATTTAGTAATCAAACGTGTGCGAATAGCAACATTTTAGTAAAATAGATTAGTAATGTTCGGATATTGCTACTTGCTACTCGACTAAAATACTATCCTAGTGCGTAGAAGGCTTAAGCGACTTGACTAGTACGTTTCTCTATAATGTACGTTTGTTTTTTTTAGATTTCACAGCCAATGCAAATCAGTGCCTATACCAGTAGTGGTAATAATATTATTGAGAAATGTGGAAACGATTGTATTGTGGCTTTAGAATTTATTGGCGATTCTTCTATGAACGGTCAAAATGAAAGGAAAATTATAGCACAGGTAAATATGCAAATTTTATGATACTAGTCTTTGCCCGCGACTTCTGCGCTGAAATAGCCTATGTTAAAGGTACCCATGATGGGCTCCATTTTCCGCAACTCCACGACTAGCGCGTATTATGCGTGAATACGCATATATCTTAGAATTTTTTCGCCGATATGTGCAGACATCACGATGTTTTCCTTCACCGTAAGAGCGTCGGGTAAATATGTACATATGAAAATAGAAAAACACATTGGTAGATGGCGGGATTCGATCTCGGGATCTATATAGCCTATGCTACTATGGTAATGTAGCTTTCTATGAAAGAATTCCAGAAGTCTAAGGGACGGCGGCAATATTTCTCTTTTATAGAGGTTTCTCTATAATCCGAATTTCTGGCTTACGAAAATAGTCCCTCGAGACCATACCGTGTCTCTCGCTTAAGCTTTGTTCGCACTAGGATAGTATTTTAGTCGAGTAGCAAGTAGCATTTATCCGAACAAAGAATTTTCTACTGCTCGGACTCGTTTAACCCTAAACCTACGCACTAGGGTAGTCATTTAGTAACTAAACGTGTCCGAACGAACAGCAACATTTTAGTAGAATAGATTAGTAAATCCTTTGTTCGGATAAATCCTACTTGCTACTCGACTAAAATACTATCCTGGTGCGAATAATTTAGTATTTGTAATATAAGATATTATTGTTCTAGATATGTTCTTTACAACGCATTGGTATAATAACAATATATTCAATAGTCCAAGAAACTTCTAAAAATAAATGTAAAGATATAGGAAAATCATTTTGGTCGAAAATGACGTTAGAAAAAATACAAACTATACATCTGACAGATTATTTAGATGTCCAAAATATTGAAATAGAAAATATTAATAAAATATTTAATTTGAACGCAGCGAAAAGACGAATATCGAATAAAAGATTAGACACAAAATTGACGTTAAATTCCCGCCAATCAAAAAGTGTTGCCAGTAGTAAAAATGTAAAAAATAAGTCAATTTGGGAGACAGGAATTTTATGTTATGATATGAAAATCATAAAATTAAATAATACAGATAACTTTTTAATAGCTAAGAATTGTGGAGAAGTTTTACGCTGTGTAAGATATACGGGGATTTTTAAAGTTTTTAGGTTATGTGTTGCCAGTAAGTATTTCAAATAGTTACCGTTTTATTGATTTATTTGGTGCGAAACTATTAATTGCAATTACTTCCACTGTTAAGTTAAATTAAGTTCTGACGACAAAATGCACTAATATTTTTTGTAAAACAACCAGCCTTTTTTTATTATTTTTTTCATAATGATAGCATTTTATTCGAGTAGCAAGTAGCAAGTATCCGAACAAAGGATTTACTAATCAACTCTACTGAAATGTTGCTTTGCAAACACGTTTAGTTACTAAATTACTTGTTACTCGACTAAAATTTTCCATTTCTCTGTATGTTTTATATATTTTTTGACAAAACTAACGAATAGCAGTCTCTGTTCTGTTAAACTGGCTTTTAAAACATCTCAAATCATATTAGATTGTTTCCACAGACGAAACATGTTACATAACATGTTTAGGAATATCTTAAATTATATAAGATTGTGTTTCCACAGATGAAACATGTTCCATAATATGTTCCATAACATATTTTGAAACATGTTTGGAAACATGTTCCATAATATTTTTGTAAACATCTTAAATATTAGGTTGTGTTTCCACGGATGAAACATGTTCCATAACATGTTTACAAACATCTCAGGACGGTCTCCCGGCGTTGCTCGCGGCCACAGACTGCGGAACCGTTCATTTGTGTTCCATTATACATTTTAGAGTCTTACTTACATTGGACTGCGGGTATTTATATTTTATACTAGCTGTTGCTCGCTACTTCGTCTGCGCGGAATTAAAAAATATAGCCTATGTTACTCGGGGATAATGTAGCTTTCTAACAGTGAAAGAATTTTTGAAATCGGCCCAGTTATTGAGTTATTTCAATACATATAAAATGGTTGCGATTTTGTCCGCACCGTATAGCCAATGTTAAGCCTTGTTCGCAGCAGGATAGTATTTTAGTTGAGTAGCAAATAGCATTTATCTGATCAAAGGATTTACTACTGTTCGGACTCGTTTAACCTAAACCAACGCACTAGGATAGTAATTTAGTAACTAAATGAGTTCGAACAGCGACATTTTAGTAGAATAGATTATCTTTTATTCGGATACTTGCTACTTGCTACTCGACTAAAATACTATCCTAGTGTGTACAAGGCTTTACTCAGTCGGATTTATTTGTTATTTTAATTAATATATTTATTACAGTAATGTTAATTCTACTTTTGAGAAATACAACACAGATTCTAAAGGTCGCTATATCAGTACAGTACAAACTGATAATATAACTAATTTGAATCTTATTTCAAAGGATAGAAAGGTAAAAGTTGATTGTCAAATATTCCTTCAAACTTTCATTTTTGATTAGATATGTAGGTAGTTCGAAAAATGATGGACTCCATTTTCTTTCACTCCACGACTAGCGCGTATTTTACGTGACTTCACACATATCTTTAACTTCGCCGATATGCAGACATCACGATGTTTTTCTTCACCGTAAAGCCTTGTACACACTAGTATAGTATTTTAGTCGAGTAGCAAGTAGCAAGTATCCGAACAAAGGATTTACTAATCTATTCTACTAAAATGTTGCTGTTCGGACACGTTTAGTTACTAAATTACTACCCTAGTTCGTAGTTTAGCCTTAAACGAGTCCGAACAGTAGTAAATCCTTTGATCGGATAAATGCTACTTGCTACTCGACTAAAATACTATCATAGCGTACAAGGCTTATGAGCGTCGGGTAAATATGTACATATGAAACACATTGGTATGTCGGGATTCGAACTCGGGACCTGCAGTTTACAAGTCAAGAGCTAAACCCCTGAGCCACCGACGCTCATAATATTAGTAATATATTTACGAAAGTCTTTTAAATTAAACAATTTTATCGCAGATGTCAATAAATAGTTTAGTATGGCCGCCAAGCAATCCATTCGATATAGTGGCGGAGTGCGCGCGCGCCGCCGTCGCCTGGCGCCTCACGCGCAGCGACATCGCCGCCACTAGAGTCGCAGACGCGAGTCTCATTGTCACCAACGGACATGTTATGGTAAGTCACAGGGACGAAGTTTGCGTATGGCGCAGTTTGGCGCCCGATAGAAAACGGGCGCCCTATAGAAAAAGGCGCCCGATAAAAAAAGGGCGTCATATGTCTGAGAATAAGTTTAACAGGGTTACCTCTTCATCCCCATCAAAGTGCTAATAAATAGGGCGTCGTAAAAATGTCGCCCGGGGCGCTTGTCATCACACCATCACCGCCACATCATCATCATCATCACCATCACATCATCATTCATGTCACATCATCATCATCATCACCACCGTCACATCACCATCATCGTCACATAATCATCTTTACATGAACACCATCACATCATTATCACCGTCACCTAATCATCATCACATACTCATCGTCACATCATTATCACCCTCACATAATTATCATCACATACTCATCATCACATCATTGTCACCGTCACATAATCATCATCACATACTCATCGACACATCATTATCACCCTCACATAATTATCATCATATACTCATCATCACATCATTGTCACCGTCACATAATCATCATCACATCATTGTCACCGTCACATAATCAACATCACATCTTTATCACCGTCACATAATCATCATCACATACTCATCATCACATCATTATCACCGTAGACCGATGTCATGCAAAAAACGGCCTTACGCCGAAACAAAACTTCCGTTTTTATCGCGAACTCGGTCTAATGTCCAAACGTCAAATGTTCTAAAGACCGCCGCCAGTATTTGACGTGTCTCTATTGACTTATTCACTGTTTTCAATTGGAACGGAGTTCTGACTGTACTAAACCTGGATAACGAGAAACCTCTAATAGCGATAGTCTTTCTTTGGTCCTGAGGAGTTACCTCCATAGGCGAGAAATTCAGACTAGAGAGAAACCTCGATAAGCGAGACAAATATTGCGTTCCCTTGGACTCTCTTGGAATCCAGTTTCGACTTTATATAGCAGTGCTTTTTCCACAGGCATTGGTGACACAGAACGAGGTCCAAGTGTACAGAATATCCAGTGAGAAACAAGATGACAATTTGGAACTCTTCAAACGTTATCTAGCACTTTTATAAAACTTTATTATAAGAAAACCTTCGATTAGATATTAATAAATTATTATTACAAATAAAAAAATGTTTCTTTTTTAATAACAAAGATCGCTGTGAAATGGATAGGTCATTGTTTAAAAATAATAGCTTTTACTGCCTAAAAATGACAACATTAATTAGAAATACAAGTTTTTTTATAATACAAAGTGGCAAACGAGCAAGTGGCCACCAGAATTGCAGATGCGTTGCCTACTCTTAATCTACGGAGAGACGCACAGTAAGAGGATAATTCCTCTTCCTATGCGTCCCCTCCCTCGCGATATCCACATTCCTCTTCCCATCATTTCGTTATAAGAAAAGAAAGTGGACTAATATGGGCAGCGGTCGCTTCGCTCTTTCAGTGAATCCAGGTAGCCGCTTGCTCGTTTGCCACTTTATAATATTAAATAAACATAGTAGCCTATGTTTTTTTTAGTTCCGCGCAAACGAAGCCACGGGCGACAGCTTATATATATAATAAAATACTTTCAATTATAACAACAAACGTTTATTTCTCACAGATTCATGGAACATCATAATCTCTGTTGTCAAAATCGACAATATGTAACATTTCAAATCGAACCCCAGCAAATATTCCACCATAAATTCCTATTTATTTATTCTTCTTACTCTTTTTAACTTCTTTTACATTCTTCTTTCTTATTGCACTTATAATCTTCTTTAGAATTAAATATAAAATAAATAATGCAGCAACAACAACCGCTATTTGGTCTAACATCCAGAGTTCGTACCATTTGTAGAGAAGACTTTTAGAACGAAGATGATATGCTCCTGAAAGAAAGAAAATATTACTTATTATTACTCAAATTAACACGAGGGCTTTTTCAACGCGCGCTTAAAAACCTTTGAGATTGAACAAATGCATTTCCATGTATCACACGGCAGCGCTTTTAAATTTTTATCGCGCAGCATTTGAGCGCTGAACGAACGAAACAAGAGTCATTCTACAGCGATCGTATGAGGGAAGCCGTTAAAATAGCGCCATTTTAAACCATAGACAAACTACATTTACACTAATACTCGTAAATTCTTAAATCAAAACACATTTTATCATTTAAATATCCATCCTTATCTATACTAATATTATAAAGAGAGAAACTTTGTATTTTTGTATATATTGAAATACCTCAATAACTGGGCCGAATTCAAAAAATCTTTCACCATTAGAAAGCTACATTATCCCCGAGTAACATAGACTATATTATTTAATTCCACGCGGACGAAGTCGCGCACAACAGCTAGTTTTATTATATTTTTTACTTTATCTCTCAATTTTTAGAATATAACTACTTAATAATAAATGTAATGGCCGCCTTGTAAAGCATTTGATGAGCCTCTGTTTACTTAACACGTTCTCTGCGGTACGAGGCGTTATCGACCTTGTATCTACGTTATACTTTTCATAGACACTAAGCGCGACAAGTACAAGGTGTTCTAGACCTCGTATCGCAATGAAGTTGTTAATTAATGATTTTTTATTTTGTTCCGTGCAGTCGGAGTCGTGGGCGACAGTTGGTTTGTATACCTTTAGTCTCAATGGCCAGCTCTATGTAGTGTAAAATGAGTTCTCTCTGTTTGACAGGTCTGCCGTTGAACAACTTCGATAGCTCCTTAGCTCTCTTGTAATATCTGGAAATATAACATTCACTCTCTATATCTATACTAATATTATAAAGAGAGAAACTTTGTATTTTTAACCGACTTCCAACAGAAGGAGGTTATCAAGTC
>QDHC01004690.1:145181-238783 GCA_013186455.1 Papilio dardanus tibullus | reverse complement strand
TAATCGGTTAAGTGGTTTAGGAGTCCATTGAGGACAAACATTGTGACACGAGATTTATATATATTAAGATAAATTGTTAAATAAATATTATAAATTGTTTTAAATAAAATCATAATAATAAAAAACGATAGTTAACACTTTAATTGATGTTTTAGTTTATTCTACTGTTTATTTAAAAAAAACACACACACATATTTTCCCAATCATGAATTTTTTTTTTTAATTTTTTTTAATTTCTTACGCGGCACGCATATTGCTGTCAAACTACTATGGAGCGCTCCCTCTATATATAATATCTATTTGATTTCACTATTAATCAAAACCAACGCGAAGGCAATTTTTGAATTTAACGAACAATAAAACTCTATTTTGTTTTTTTTTCGATCGATTCCCACGTTTGCGGTCTGTCGAGTTTGTTTAATTCTTGTAAACAGAATAATAATCGAACGAATTGAATTACAATTATATCAATTATATGGTTCATTAACAAAAATAGAGTAAAGAAGTTTTCCCGAACCGGTGAAATATGAGCGTCGGTGTCTCAGGGGTTTAGCTCTTGACTTGTAATCTGCAGGTCCAGAGTTCAAATCCCGACATCTACCAATGTGTTTCATATGTACTTATTTACTCGACGCTCTTACGGTGAAGGAAAACATCGTGATATCAGCGAAGACATTTAAAGATATATGTGAAGTCGACCAAACCGCACTGGGCCAGGGTGGTTGAATGGCGTAGTCACCTCTCAGGATAGGCTCCTAACACCTCGGTGGAGACGTATAGTGAGCTGATGATGATGATAATGAAATATTGATAGACACAGTTAAACTTAAACGAGATCGCCATATTAGTTTAAACGTGGACTTAAAAGTTAAATGCTCTTAAATATTGAGTGAGGTCTGAACATTCGGTCGTAAGACATTGTAATCGGTTAAGTGGTTTAGGAGTCCATTGAGGACAAATATTGTGACACGAGATTTATATATATTAAGATAACATCAAAATAAAAATATGACATTACACCTGCGGTACAACCGTAGTGAGAGAAGTTAGAGACCGCTGGATATATTTGTCTCATTCACACAAGAAATAGACGGTCTAATTTATATGTCTTGTAAAAGAACGAGATAGAATGCACTATCATCTGTTTCATGCCGCGTGCCGGTATTTAACAAGGCAGCACACTAGTGTGCTAAAAAATACTTTTTTGTCACCGTTTAATTACAATTTTTTGATATAAAAGTGCAGAATTCTTATTGTAAACGGGTTGTGAACTATTAATACATTGTCACTTCACATAAACATGGTGCGTTGTAGTGTTTTGGGGTGTAAAAGTGGCAGTGAAATATACATGTGCCTACATTTTTTGTCCCTTTCTGTGGTACGCTAGCCTTGAGTCTATAAACGTAGTGTATTAATCTTAGACTATTAATATATTAAGACCGCTGGCCATCGTGTCACCGAAAGGGAAAAAACATGTAAGACATGAATATTTCACTGCCACTTTTACACCCCAAAACACTACAACGCACCAAAAAAAGGCATTTTTGTCATACCGAAGTGCTGCCATATAAAAAACCGGCACGCGGGGTGAAACAGAAGATACTGCATTCTATCTCGTTCTTTTACAAGACATGGAAATAAGTCCTTCTTTTTCTTGTGTGAATGAGACAAATATATTCAGCGGTCTATGTTTTCTCTGTCAACGGTATTAATAGTCTTAACGGTACAACAATGACCTTGTGAGAAGAAGGCGCTACTGAGCTGTCATAATTTAGGTCGTCATAAGCTCACCGGGTCAGAAATCCTTGGCGGTCTATACTTATATATTTATAAATTGAAATAGCGCATCGTCACGAGTTCCTTATTCAAATGACCTCGAACTAACGCTAACAACTACTTGTGTACGAGTATACTAATATTATAAAGAGAGAAACTTTGTATTTTTGTATGTATTGAAATAACTCAAGAACTACTGTTCCGAATTTCAAAAAATCTTTCACTCATAGAAAGCTACATTATCCCCGAGTCACTTAAGCTATATTTTTTAATTCCACGCAGACGAAGTCGCGAGTAACAGCAACAATAGTTATCAATAAATAGCTAACAAAACGAACAAATAGAACCATATTTAAAATCAATCAAACAAGTGACGCGCGAAGATTATATTTGATGGAATTAAATAATATATCTTATGTTACTCGGGGATAATGTAGCTTTCTGGCAGTGATAGAATTTTTGAAATCGGCCCAGTTATTGAGTTATTTTAATACATACAAAAATATAAAGTTTCTCTCTTTATAATATTTGTTTAGATATAGATAAAAAAATAATCAATTAAAAATAAATTAACATTCGAAAAAGAAACAATTGCGTTATAAATGTAGAAAAAATATTTAAAAAAAATATATAAATTTACAATCAAATCAGTTTTAAAATTTAAAAAAAAATATTGCCATTTTTATATTTATGTAATTAATTTATATAATAAAAAAATCAAATAAAACATTGAAAAATATAAATGATAAAATACTCACATGTATTTTTTTTATTAATTATTTTATTTATTTTAAACTTAGTTTCCGAACGCACCTCGTTTTATAACATGGCGGCGCAGACTGAGTGGTTTTATGAGATAAACTCTGTAATGATGCGAGACAGTGATACCAGCGCAAAAAATATACCCCGCTTACTGTATATGGCTTCACTACTTCACTTCACTTCACTTCACTTCACTTCACTTCATATGACCTGCACATAGCGGCGAAGAAATTCAAAGTGTATTCACGCAAAATACGCGCTAGTCGTGGAGTTGCGGAAAATGGAGCACATCATGGGTCGAAACCTTTAACCTTTTTCTTTTAATGGCTTCACTCGACAGAGTTCGCGTATAAAATTGAGATTTTGCTTCGTAATGCCGTTTTTTGTGTGACATCGGTCTAATGAAACCGTAGAGTTAAATTTACACTTATTTACAAACTGTTACTTGAAGCTTTGTACGCACTAGGATAGTATTTTAGTCGAGTAGCTATTAGCAAGTATCCGAACAAAGGATTTACTAATTTACTCTACTAAAATGTTCAGACACGTTCAGATACTAAAAATTTTTGCTACTCGACTAAATCCTGTTGCTTTCAGGGCTTTACGGAAAAACTATACGATGTTTCGACAGCATTACCACCAGCGTTTTATTTTACCCAAAATATTGGGAATTTTTTTACTGGTAACATTACTATAATAATGATCAGTATCAAACAACTCTACTATGTAGAACAATTATATAAATATTGTGTGATGTGTCACTAGTACACGGTTTTAGATATTCTGTATAGTCCGATAAATTTATTTGACCCGTGTAAAAATAGCTTACTAAAGTGGGCTACAGATGCTTAGTTTTAACTTAACAGTTCGAGAGCGCAGTTAAAACTGGCATGTGTAAGCAAAATTGAGAACTGTTCAGTCCGGCTGTGCAGTTCAAATTGACGTGTGTACGTCTATGTGTTCAGTTAAAACTGTACAGTTAAAAAATTGAACGATTGTAGCCGGCTTAACACCACATGTCAATGTCAAAACCTCAACCTTTTTTATATTGGGGTGAAATCTTCAAAAGATACCCTGTCTTTTGGAGGATAGACAGGGTTATGTGAGATTTCTACTCACTAAAATCCCCTTGGTGGACATCCTCTATTTCGACTGCGAGGGTCCCGGGATCTCCTGTGGAACACACCGGAACCAAACAGGCGGGACTTACGGCCTAGACAGAATTTGTCTAATTTTTTCTCTGACAGAATCAATTGTGGTAATAGCGCCTCGGATCGGGCCAGACAAATTTGTCGCACTACATATTATTTTGTAACCTTGACAGCTTTACGTTTAAAAAAATCATCAATCATTATTAATCAGCATTATTTTACTAATATTTTATCTCATTACATTTGTCTACGGACAGTTACTTTGCTATTTTAGCGAACATAAAAATAATATAACATCTTTCCCGTGACTCCGTCCACGAGGAATTAAAATAACAGTAGCCAATTAGTTATTTCAGACTATGTTCTATATTTGTTCAGAACTTCATCGATATCCGTTCAGCCGTTCTAGAGATAGCTTCAAACAAACATATATACCTCCATACAAACACTCTCATATTACTTCTTGCCTTATTTCTGATGGTTTTAATGCAAAAGTTTTTTATAGAGTACCTCTAAACCGCTGAACTCGATGCTTGGCACAGATGTAGAGGGTAGTCTGGTAGAATACTTCCAAAAAGGAGGAGGTCCTCAATTCGTCTGTATGTTGTTTTTAATTCGCTCATAACTCGGCTCCTGGTAGGCTCAAAAGCCAAGTACCCAATGCTGGTAAACTTAATATTTTTATTTTCTCTTCGACTGTCACTTCTGTCATGGCTGTTCCCGCTAAAATAGTCGAACGTAGGATAGGTCTATAAGGATATTATGGCACTCGGAAAATATTTGAACTAACAATCTCATCTTCACATTTTAACCAATCAGGGAAAGGCAGCTGAGGGATTTTGAAAGAAGTTAGGAATTTTTTACCTATTGTTATCGCTAAAACTTTGTAGGCACCCCCCTGTCAATGTCAAAAAAGTGCCGAAATACCTGCCGATATACTTATTGATTGTATGTCAACTAATAAAACTACATGTCTAATTGTTGTTATTCAATCCAACAAATTGTTATTCAATCCAACACTGGTTGTCCAAATTTCCTAATTCTTTTTTAATTCGAAAGATAAAGTGTGTTATTTGGTCTCATGTTTTCAAAATTAATACTATTCAGTAGTTTATGAGCTATTCTTAATAATATTTCCGCACGGACGGATTCGTGGGATGTAATTAGTTTATATTATTCGTAAGATATAAATATAGATTATCAATAGGTGCTACAAACGATTATTATAACTTCTTATCTACAATATATTATTATTAAAAATAATATCATCAAGTCATCATGATGAAATTATAGCGTAATATATAAAAATGTTACAGTCACGATGCAACAATTTCTGTGCGATATTTCTAAATTAGAACAATGACAATTGAATAAAATAAAAATCATTGACTTGATAAATTTCTTTCGGAAGCCAGTTACAAAGTTACACGTATATTTTAAAACGTTTCTAGCAAAGATATATTATACTATAGATGGAACATTCGAAGCCTAAAAGTGAGGCATTTTCTTTGACCACCGGAGGTCTCACGTAGGGAAATTTGACCTAGTATAAAAAGTCGACCGAATGTATCTTTTGTCATATTTTAATTTTATTTCATTAGTATTTACTAAAGTTTAATATTATAATTATTCGAGGACGAAACATTTATAAAACACTAATTAAAAATTTATAACACCCACAAAACAAAAATAGTCTTTGTTAAAAATTGTTTGGATTTAAATTGTTTGAAATAAAATATTAACAAGTAGAAAACAAAGGATTTACTAATCTATTCTACTAAAATGTTGCTGTTCGGACACGTTTAGTTACTAAATTACTACCCTAGTGCGTAGGTTTAGGCTTAAACGAGTCAGAACAGTAGTAAATCCTTTGTTCGAATAAATAGTTGCTACTTGCTACTCGACTAAAATACTATCCTGGGGCGTACAAGGCTTAACATCATCGCACGAATTGTCCGGCTCGCCCGGTGAAATACTACGACCACTTAGAAGGCAGGCGTCAAATGGAAGCATTCCCGTGTTTCGTCTGATGAGTGAGGTGCCGGAGGACTAATTTTAGTTCACTTTCCCTTCCTATCCTTTTGTTATAAGAATATGATGGGAAGGGGAATTGGATTTGGCAGAGGAAGGGTCGAATAGCAAGAGTAATTATCCTCTTCCTTTGCGCCTCCTTCTCCGTAGATTATGGGTAGGCATCTGCAATTGTAGATGTTTATGGGTAGTAGTCGCTTCGCTATTTCAGCGAATCCAGGTGGCCGCTTGCTCGTTTACCACTTTATAATTTAAAGAAAGGCCAATCTCCTCCTTAGTGCCGTCCCCGTAATAACGAAGACGAGTGTGGTCTATCTAGTTCTCTCTTATAAGTACTTTAAGATAATGAAGTTATCTAAGGTCAAGTCAGTTTTTCCAACTGTATAATAAGTTCCAAACGTTACAGCCGCTCGGGACGGATGCGAGCATGTCTTTTTATAGACCGATTAGCTGTTCTTAACTTCGTCCGCTTGGAATGTAGTTACAGCCTAAGTTACTCGGGGATAATGTAGCTTTCTATGAGTGAAAGAAATCGTACAATAATACAAATATATAAATCTTTCCTCTTTATAATATTAATATAAATTAAATCCGATCCGGTGATATCGAACGTCATTGACAGTTTCATACACTTTTGACGTTCGATCGTAGAGAGAGAAAGATATAGAACTGGCTACAGCGTATACGGTTGAGGGACAAAAAATGTCTTAGACTACGTCATACGTATGTTGTGTGCATTACTTTACGGTATTAAACCAATAACATCATGTCTTAAGCCTTTGACTGGGACGTAAGAAAAAATTCTTCACCGAAAATACGCTTGGAGCGCCACAATTCTACAATATATGATTCGTCACATTTGTTTGGGTCTTATTTCTAGAGCAAAACAAATAAAATCGCATACGGAGTAAGGGACCAAACACCTATGTCACTGTGTTTGTCACGTTACTTATATTTCGTATAAATGTGTCTCAGTCGCTGTCAGTTTGACATATGTCATGTCTCATCTGCTTCTTTTAAATATTTTCGCTATAGAATCGCGTTGTAGAGATGTACTTTGGGGTTCCCCGTGATGAACATTTGGTTCGCTTTGTTTGATCTCGTGCTATATTTCGAGCAGCTATTAATTTTGAATAGAACTATACTGATATGCTGGTAATACCAGTTAAGTGACGTCTCCCGCCACGCACAAATAGTGATGTATAATTTACATTTTCAATTATTATTATATACTTTTTGTGTGGCTCAGGAGTTTAGTTCTTGACTTGTAATCTGCAGGTACTGAGTTCGAATCCCGCCGACCAATGTGTTTTTCGATTTTCACATGTATTTACTCGACTCTCTTTCGGTGAAGGAAAACATCGTTATGTCTGCACATATGTAAAGAAATCAAAGATACGTGTGAAGTCAAGTAAAATACGCGCTAGTCGTGGAGTTGCGGAAAATGGAGCACATCATAGGTCGAACTACTACTACTATACTTTTTTTTAAGAAAAGGAGTCAACTTTGTATTTTTGTATGTATTGAAATAACTCAAGAACTTAATGGCCTGATTTTAAAAATTCTTAAAGCCTTGTACCCACTAGGATACTATTTTAGTCGAGTAGTACGTAATTTAGTAACTAAACGTGTCTGAACAAAGGATTTACTAATCTACGCTAGTAAAATGTTGTTCGGATACGTTTAGTTATTAAATTACTGCCCTAGTGCGTAGGTTTAGGCTTAAACGAGTCCGAACAGTAGTAAATCCTTTGTTCGGATAAATGCTACTTGCTACTCGACTAAAATACTAACCTGGTATAAAACTTAAAAGATAATGCGTAAAGTTTCATAACGCCATTTTAACTTTTATAAAAAAAAATTTTTTCTTGATTAAATTCGACAAATGGGCGACCACTAGTAGTAAATAACAAGGTTACTTCACTATACCTGTTTTAATTCTTACAATGAGATCAGTCGCAAAATAACATCGCCAGTGATAGTCGTGCGCGGAAGGTTAAAAGTTTAAAAAGGTTAAAGTTTTAAAAACACTTTATAAAGTGTTCTAGTTGTATAATGTTTTTAAAATTGTTTATAGTTTTCATTTGTAAGTATTTGAACACTATCATTATCCTTACATAGTATAAAACAATAACGCTTTTTTATATTTGTCCCTATATATGCTTGAATCTTTAAAACTACGCAATGGATTTTGATGCGGTTTTAATAGATATAGTGATTCATAAGGAAGGTTTTCATGTATAATACATTCACAATATAGTAAGTAACACTGATTAGAGGTTTTTAATATGATGTCGTAAATTAACACATTTTTAGCGCTTACATTGCAAACGCTGGAGTATTTAGTATCAGCATTATACCGATTTGCACTCGTTGGAAGCCGGGGCGGGTCGCTAGTTTAATGTTAAAACTGTGTGTAGCAATACGGGTGTAAAAATATCATGCATATTACAAAAAACATAATAGTTATGTCAAAGAGATAATATACATAGAGGGAGCGCTCCATAGTAATTTGACAGCAATAAGCATGCCGCGTAAGAAATTATAAAAGAACAAATCTTTGCCAGCATCATGAAATTTTTCCCAAGTCTGGGAAAAAGTGTTTTTTTTTAGTTTCATAAAATAAACAATAGAATGAACTAAAACATTCATGAAAATGATAATTATCGTTTTTCATTATTATTATTTTATTTAAAAAAAAAAATTAACAAAGACTATTTTTGTTTTGTGGCTGTTATACCTTTTTGTTTTTAAATGTCTCGATTAATTATGATATTAAACTTTAGAAAATACTATGAAATAAAATTAAAATATAAGAAAAGAGGTTACATTCGGTCGACTTTTTATGTCGGCAAATGTAATGTAAAGGACAACACTAGGGGAAATTTCCCCACGGAAGACCTCCGGAGGTCAAAGAAAATGCCTCACTTTTAGGCTTCGAATGTTCCATCTATAGTATAATATATCTTTGTTCTAGAAATTATAATATTGAAACAAATATTTTTAAAGGTTAAAAGGGTTCGACTCATGATGGGCTCCATTTTCCGCAACTCTACGACTAGCGCGTATTTTGCGTGAATACACATATCTTTGAATTTCTTCGCCGATATGTGCAGGTTGCATCACGATGTTTTCCTTCACCTAAGAGCGTCGGTAAATATGTACATATTAAAATCGAAAAACACATTGGTACATGGCGGGATTCGAACTCGGGGCCTGCAGTTTACAAGTCAAGAGCTAAACCCCTGAGCCACCGACGCTCTAACAAATATTTTTACTTTTTAAGAACGAATCTCGCTTTAATTTATTTATTGACCTTTGAGGTATTTGTAAACTTGTTTCGTATTCAGATATTTATGCAATTTTATCCTTATATATTTGATTGAAAGCCTAAACAAAATGAACGCAGAAACGTCATACATGGCGGCCATTAAACTCCCAGACAGTGCAGTGATGGCTCAATCAACTCTTTTATAAATAAACTAGCTGTTGTGTGCGACTTCGTCCGCGTGGAATTAAATATTATAGGTTACTCGGGGATAATGTAGCTTTCTAATGGTGAAAGAAGTTTTAAATTGGGCCAATAGTTGTTGAGTTATTTCAATACATACAAAAATACAAAGTTTTCCTCTTTATAATATTAATATAGATATAGATTCAATATCTCCAAACTTTTCAAAACACGCATCAGCTAACCAGCTGTTAGTAGGATTATGTATCAAAATAATAATAATAATAATAACGAATTATTATACACATTGGTAAGTAAATTCGAACTCGGGACTTGCAGTTTACAAGTCAAGAGCTAAACCCTTGAGACATATTTTGTGTGTATTCACGCAAAATACGCGCTAGTCGTGGAGTTGCGGAAAATGGAGCCCATCATGGGTCGAAACTTTAACCTTTAACATGAGACACCGACAATATAAATTTTTGTTACTATTTTATACCATTTTTTATGCATTATTGTTTCAGTTGCAAATCAACCTGCTTTTTCTGAAGTATTAACTGACGAATTCTGGTATGTTGTTTTAATTTTATAGGATTAATTGCCGTTTTCACCAACAATCCCTAAATTTTAGGTAACCCTTAATGCATTTGAATATCACCTAACACTACTTTCGTTTTCACCAACAGTTAATCACTTTAGACCGCGATTCGTTAGATTTATGGAGACCCTTAAGCAAAGAGACACATTTCTAAAACTACTTACTGCGCTGGCGCAGCGACTCAAAGTGGTTCTTGGCCTCCCTCCCACACAAGAGATCGCCAGCGTCGCAGTAAATTATGTTGTAAAGTTACTTTTTGTTATGATCCTTACTACCCAAGATCTACAATTAGATAGTGAGAGCTGCCTTAAGGGCAGGCCTTTGTACAAAAAAAAGGTTTCGGCGCCCCTTAAGCGTTTTGAATTATTTAATTTTTTATGGTATGCTTGAAATGAAGCAAAGTACACTTCGTCTTATGTGTAACAGTTTGTTGATAATTTTTTTTTGTTTTGCAAAAATTCAAATTTTTTTTGGGCTCCTGTCTTTGGCGCCCTTTAACGATGGCGCCCGTGTGCATTGCACACTTTGCACATATATTAGGGGGGGCCTGGAAATAGTAGTTATACTAAAACTTTTTCGATTTCTAAAAACTGGGTTTCCGTGTTACAACAATTTACGTAAAGCCTTGTTCGCACCAGGATAGTATTTTAGTCGAGTAGTATTTAGCATTTATTTGAATAAAGGATTTACTACTGTTCGGACTCGTTTAACCGTAAAGTTACGCACTAGGGTAGTAATTTATTAACTAAACGTGTCCGAACAGCAACATTTTAGTAGAATAGATTAGTAAATCCTTTGTTCGGATACTTGCTACTCGAATAAAATACTATCCTAGTGCGTACAAGGCTTATGAGCCGTCGAATTTAAGACCATAAAGTCTCATTTATTTGTTCAAGTACGTACGTCATATTAATTGTAATTTAATTAAAATAATTAAACAAAACATGAAGAAATACGAACCAGGAAAATATAATAGTTTAATGCAATGTACGTGTTGTTTATAGGGAAGGCCCGACGACAGTACTTGTGTTTTTATAAACGTTAACTACAATATATTTAACCGCAGTTTTCCACTGCCGCCGTGACTCTTAAATACAGTCGGACCTGGTTAAGCGAGAGATCAAGGGACCGTGATATTTGTGTCTCTAATCCGAGTTTCTCACTTAAGCCTTGTTCGCACCAGTATAGGGTTGTAGTCGAGTAGCAAGTAGCATTAATCCGAACAAAGGATTTACTACTGTTCGGACTCCTTAAGTCTAAACCTGCGCACTAGGGTAGTAATTTAGTAACTAAACGTGTCCGAACAGCGACATGTTAGTAGAATAGATAAGTAAATCCTTTGTTCGGATACTTGCTACTTGTTACTCGACTAAAATCCCAGTGCGTACAAAGCTTAAGCGTAATTTATTTTTTAGGTACAAAGATACAACGAATTGCACACTCCCCCCGTACCCGAACCACGGCAGTTATGTGACGCCGGGCCGGCCTGATGGCAAGCCGGGCTCCGTTTTTGGCAGTGTCTACATAAACGTCACTTGTGACCCTGGTTACGTCGCTAAAGGACCAACCTCCGTTTTCTGCTACGAAGGACACTGGTCAGAGAAGGTACCAGAATGCATACGTGAGTATCTTTTTTTGGGTCAAAAGACCAGAGGGTCTCGAAACTTTCAAAGGAACAGGGAGTTAAGTTGCTATTGACTTAGGCCCTTTTGTTAGGTCTCTCTACTCTCCAGACTTACTTACTTACTTACTTACCCAAAGTGGGTCTTGGCCTCCAACACAAGAGAGCGCCATCGTCGCCTGTCCTGAGCAGTCTCCAGCCAATTGTTCTCTCCAGACTACTTTCGTTTTTTTTTTTTTTTGATTTTTGCAATCAAGCAAGCGGCCACCTGGATTCACTAAAATAGGGAAGCGACCGCTGCCCGTACACTTAATCTACAGAGGAGACGCACAGCAAGAGGATAAATTCTCTTCCTATACGTCCCCTACCCCGCCATACACACTTTCCCATCATTTCCTAATAACAAAAGAATAGGAAGGGAAAGTGGACTAAAATTAGGCCTCCGGCACCACACTCGACAGACAAAACATGGAATTGCTTCCATTTCACGCCTGTCTTCTGTGTGGTCGTGGTATTGCCAGGTGAGCCGGGCAAATTTGTGCGAAGACATTGAAGCGGGCTCTACCACTGTTAAAATACTGGTAACTTATTGCATCTTGTATCTTGCAGGTTACTGCAAATTGACTCCACATCCGAGCGTGACCTACTATTGTATACAGCCTGCTGGTAACGGGAACGATGCGAAAGAATGTGAACAATTGGTACCATCAGGGATGGCGGTGAGACCGGAGTGTAAGGAACCGAACTATTATCATGCTGGTACTCATCCATTCATGCGATGTATTGACGGTGTATTCGATTACATCGCTATATGTGAATTAGGTGAGTTACAATTTGCTAGAACAAGTAATTAGGCGACAGCCTTACGGCCGGTTTCAATATTTTTTTTTATATTACAAAGCGGCAAACGAGCAAGCGGCCACCTGAACTCGCTGAAATAGCGAAGCGACCACTGCCCATAGACATCTACGATTGCAGATGCGTTGCCTACCCTTAATCTTCGGAGGAGGAGACGCATAGCAAGAGGATAATTCTTCTCCCTATGCGTCCCCTCCCCCGGGAAATCCACTTCCTCTTCCCATCATTATATGCAAACATAATCCGATTTTATTAACCAGCAGTTGATTTATCAGTCAGACCTTTTTAAAGTATTTAAAAGAAAAGGAAAATGATACGACAGTTGTCAACAGAAATTGTCGCTTTTCTAACCCTGCGGCTTCATTAGATCTAGTTCGCGGAAAAAACGGAAAATTAGCTTCAACGTATGCTCGTTCTCTGAGCAGGTCCATGGGCGTCGGACCAATTAATTTAGTCAATCCGTTGTCCATTTGTCCCTTTCTCCTATAAAATAGGCTGTAAGTCTATCCTGTCCAATTATAGAGGTCAGGTCCCGTAGTTATAAGGGTAGTACATATACCAATTGTTGATGGATCCAAGGAATTTGTGAAGAAAGAAAGATTTTGACAACAGGGATAAAGTTCCTGTAATCAACTAGTTACAAAGGACGTATGAAGAATGAAAAGTAATATGAAAATTGTGGGTTATCCCGCAAAAAGATTAACGCCTATTGCGCCATTAACTTATTAACATAATTTAATCGCGCAATTATCCAGCGTTGCTATTAAAAACTCGCAGGCGCGAACACTAATATTATAAAGTGCAAATGATCGTATTTTTTGTATGTATTTAAATAACTCAAGAATTACTAGGTCGATTTCAAAAATTCTTTCACCATTAGAAAGATACATTATCGCCAAGAAGTTTTTTAACCACCCCTTAAGCATTTTTAATTATCTTTTTTTTATGGCAAGTAGATGCTTGTATTAGCGCCCCTTAAGGATGGCGCCCGCGTGCATTACCGGGGCCCTGCATTTATATTTCGTTTGTGTTTGTGTTTTTAGTTTAATTTATTTTTATAGAATGTGGTACCATAACACCGCAAGCCACACAGCTGATAGCGAACGGTGTTGACGCGCTAAGAGCCGAAGTACCGTGGCATGTCGGTGTATATAGAACTAGAGAAGGAGACCCAAAGTACCAGTGCGGTGGCAGTTTAGTGAGCACGTCAGCGATCATATCAGGTATTGTCAAAGTATTAAATGTCCTTCGATTTCAGTAGAGTAGAAAATTATTTAGTAACTAAACGTGTCCGAACAGCAACTAGTAGAGTTGTTTAGTAAATCCTTTGTTAGGATTGTTACGTACTACGAGACTAAAATAATATCCTGGCGCGCACAAGGTATTAGAGTTCGCGTCGCCGACAGACTATTGTCATGACCAATATTTTAACACAAGCTTTTTCAAGCTTACCTGGGGGCAACCCAAAGTGTCTTTCGGTTGGCGATATCGCTGATGGAATCAACAGGAATGTATGAAACTGACTATGACATTCGATAAGTCATGTGATTGCCACTTTTGACATTCGCTATAGAATCCCTTCGTACCGAATATAATTTGGGTAGGCCCCCTGCAATGGTTAAAAAAATATTAGTAAACTTACAAAAATCTACTAATATTTAAAAAATAAATGCATCTGTGCCTCTCTTACCGGGCTAGACAGTCTTGTTTGGCTAACATCATCACCAGCTTACTACACGTCCCCACTCTCGGGGCTCGGAGCCTACCCAAGCGACTAGGCCATAGTCAACCACGCTGGCCCAGTGCGGTTTGGCTACATAACGTGTGTTTATTTTTCAGTTGCTCATTGTTACTGGGATAATTTCAAAAACGCTAAAAGGAGTGCAAGTGAATTCGTAGTCGCCGCGGGGAAGCTGTATCTACCTTGGGACGACCTTGGAGATGAAGGTTACGTTCAGAAGCGCGACGTAAGTATTTTTTCCATTGCAGTAATGATCCATGCATAGAGCGTCGGTGGATCAGGGGTTTACCTCTTGACTTGTAATCTGCAGGTCCCGAGTTCGAATCCCGCAATCTACCAATGCGTTTTTAGATTTTCGAGATTAAAAGAAGCAGATGAGACATGACATATGTCAAACTGACATCGACTGAGACACATTTATAAGAAATATAAGTAACGTGACAAAGACAGTGACAAAGATCTTTGGTCCCTTTCTCCGTATGCGATTTGATGATGATGATGCACACACAACATAGCTATGACATAGTCTAAGGCACTTTTTGTCCCTTAACCGTATACGCTATAGCCATTTCTATAACTTTCTCTTTCTACGTGTTAATGTTTTTAATTTACAACTATTGTATTTTGTTTAGGTGAAAAACATAGAGTTACCTCCCAGATTCCACGGACTTAAGGCGAAGTTTCAAGAAGATATAGCGGTTTTAATCGTTAATAAAGAATTCGAACTTAAAACTTATTTAAGACCGGTTTGTTTAAATTTCGATTCGAATTTCAATAAAAGACAATTAAGGAATGGAAACTTGGGCAAGGTGAGTGTACATATTTGAAGACTCTGTAAGTGGAACACCGCGAATTTCCGTAACCGTACCCTTTACCGACCAGTAGAGTTGGGATTTCTATCTTTTCGTAGCTAAAAACTGTCATTTCATAAATGTAATTTAAAATAAACATAGATTTTTTATGAATAAACGAGAATGGAATATATAAATAACAAAAATAAAATTATATCTAACATGCTTTGTTAATTAATTTAATGATGTAAATAACTTTTGAATGCAAAATTATTAGGTACTTCCGCGTATGTATAGATCTACCAGGATCTGATGGCAAAAAGGGAAAAAAATGACCCTAGCAATACTGGGGAAATTGGAGTAAAACGTTTCGATACTTTGTTTCCTAATCATGCGGGATTTTATCCGTTTCGGATAAAAACTCGAGTCGTCTGCCCATCAATACCCACCAGGGTACAGAACGGGACGGAACGGGTGACTAACATTTACCCTTGTGGGTAAAGGGTCACGGAAATTCGCAGTGTTGCACTTACAGATTTTGTTTTTAAACATTATAAAGAGGCAAACGAGCAAACGGCCACATGGATTCGTTAAAGAGGGGAAGCGACCGCTGCCCAAAGACATCTGCAATTGCAGATGCGTTGCCAACACTATGGAGGAGGAGACGCACATCAAGAGGATAAATCCTAGCCTTAATCCTTGCAATTTGATAACTGACACTGATGTCCGCTTCATAACTATGTTTAAATTAGATTGCCTTGTTTACAATTTTAGTTCAGCGGTTGGGGTTTCACGGAAGAACCCGTGGTGCCTAGAACTCTTCAAACTGTGGACTTTCCATACATTGATATCAAAGATTGTCTAAACATACTTCCGACAGAGTTTGGTCTTACCGTTAGTGGTGACAAGGTGTGCGCAGGATACACTAATGGTAAGCAAATGTCAGCGGAGCTCTTGGACTGAGATCCTGAAGGAGGCAGACCTCACTTATATCCACAAGCTTAATTGATATACGATTAGATAGTACTCTATTGGGCATTATACCCCCGTCTGTACCGAACGCCTGATCTTCGTTATAGTCTAACACTTGGAAGTTACTCTGTTTACGTGCCCTATACAGGTGAAGATAACCACCGACTATGGAGTTTTGGTTGCGGTTGATTTAAGACATAATAGTTATTAAAATTGGAAAAAATGGGACCTTATTTACGTTAAAGTATAAATCTCTATTTTTATATATGTTGTTCGGGAGAGTTTTAGAAATCTCATCCACTGACGGAGACTTTGGAAGGTTGCTTTCCTCAGACTGACACGCCAAACCTTCACAAAAATGATCTCCTACAGGATATAATTAGCAAAGATACGGAAGTCCATTTTATAAGATAACTACAAACATTTTACGTAAAAGTAAAATATGGTTTTTAATTAGTATAAAATAGAGTTATTATGATTGATAAAACAACTATAATTGGAATAAATTGGAAATTACGGGTTTTGTATTTATAGTTAAAATTAGTTTAAATTCAGACTTCCCTGTCTTAATTTTCGTGTGCTATTTATGTCTAGAAGGAGCTTATTATTATTAATGTTTTGCGTGTCTGGCTGAGGGAAGCAACCGTCCAAAGTGTCCGTCAATGGAGGAGAAGACTTCTTAAATTCTCCCGAACAATATATATAAAAATAAACCTTTATACTTTAACGTAAGCAAGGTCAAGGTAATTTTTCCGACTTTGCTGACTGATATCTTCAAAACCAACCGCTACCCAAACTCCGTACTCTGTGGTTATCTTTACCTATATAGGGCATGTAAACAGAGATACTTGCAGGTTTTATACTATTACGAGGACAAAAACATCGTGGGATCTTGGTCTATTAGTTATTCTGTCCATTATTTACGCTCAAACATTCTTAGCCGCGAGGAAAATTAAAGTGTCTGGGAGGCAGTTTGTCCCATCCAAAGTGTCTGCCTCTTCGCAGGGGATATTGTCATAGTCCCTTGATCATTATATGTGAAAATCATCTTTGTAAATGTAAGTAAACATCAGTAATATTTATTCCAACTTTTACGCGTGATTGCGCGAAACTGTCCAACAGGACAGAATAACTAATGCCCGCTTATATTACACACAAGTACTATCTAATCTTATATCAATTAAGCTTGTGGATAAAATTTAGGTCTGCCTCCTCTGGGATCTGGCTCTATTAAAATAACTCACATTTACAGGCACTGCGGCATGCAAAGGTGACTCTGGTGGGGGTCTTACGTTCCCGAGCGTTGAACGTGGTATTGAACGGTACTATTTGCGTGGTGTACTGTCGATTGCACCATCCAAGGGAGGTATTTGCGACACACACACCGTGGCAGCATACACGGAGGTCTTGAAACATCAAGATTTCATACAAGAGAATATAGAGTAATGTATATTTATTTATTTACTAGCTGTTGTGCGCGACTTCGTCCGCGTGGTATTAAATAATATGACCTATGTTACTCGGGGATAATGTAGCTTTCTAATGGTGAAAGAATTATTGAAATCGGCCAAGTAGTTCTTGAGTTATTTGAATATAAACAAAAATACAAAGTTTTTCTCTTTATAATATTAGTATAGATTGAATGTAGTATAGAAAAGTAGACAAGGCCAAAGAAAGCATGAATGAATTGTCTAAAATAAGTACTTAAGAAAAAGGTGAATTTAGATATGACATTTAACAGTGGTAGAGCCCGCTTTAACATCTTCGCACGAATTGTTTGTCCGGAGAAATACCACACACACAGACAGGCGTCAAATGGAAGCTATTCTGTGTACAGTCTGATGAGTGTGGTGTCGAAGGAGTAATTTTATTCCACTTTCCTTATAAGGAATTGATGGGAAGTGGAAGTGGATTTGGCGGGAAAGGGACGTATAGGAAGAGGTTATATCCTCTTGCTATGCGTCTCCTCCTTTGTAGATTAAGAGTAGGCAACGCATCTGCAATTGCAGATGTCTGTGAGCAGGAGTCGCTTCGGATTTTTCCGCGAATCCTGGTTGACTTGCTCGTTTGCCACTTTATAATATTAACTAAATAACTAAACTATGTACTTTAATTATGATGTTTTTTAGTCATTCCAAATGGCTGTGTGCTGACAACACGACAATAAGCGCATCGTTGAAGTCTCACTTTACTTATAATATTAGTATAGATATCGATTTAGTTACCTTATTTCTGTTATTAGGGATCAAGATACGTTTTTCTGTATTTTACCGGAGTTTCCCGAACATGGGACGTACAAGTTGGAAGGTTACGAGGTCGTAATACCGGGCTTGTCGCTTCTCTCTCTACGGATAACAGTCGAATGTCGCCCGGGGTACATGCCGCAGGGCCCAGAGATAGTCACATGTGACACAGGAAAATGGTCGTCGAAAATCACACAATGCTCTCGTTAGTATTAACAAACTAATCTCAAAAGATTGTAAAATAAATTATGAAGCCAATCGTTGACATAAGCCTTGTTCGCACCAGGATAGTATTTTAGTCCAGTAGCGAGCATCCGAACAAAGGATTTACTAATCTACTCTACACGTTTAGTTACTAAATTACTATCCTAGTGCGTAGGTTTAGGTTTAAACGAGTCCGAACAGTAGTAAATCCTTTGTTCGAATAAATGCTACTTGCTACTCGACTAAAATACTATCCTGGTGCGAACAAGGCTTATGGCCAAGTCACAACTTATGTAGGGTAGTCTTGAACCCCTACAGAGTGATGAATTAACTCGCACATTGCATGGGCAGCGGTCAAAGATCTACCACTGTACGTCTCCTGCAAGAGTGCTTCAAATTGTCAGAAAGCTGGACAGAAACATGAATAGTATTTAACAGTGGTAGAGCCCGCTTCAACATCTTCGCATGAATTGTCCAGCTCGCCTGGTGACATACCACGACCACACAGAAGACAGGCGTCAAATAGAAGCAATTCCGTGTTTCGTCTTATGAGTGTGGTGCCGGAGGTCTAATGGTAGTCCACTTTCCCTTCCTATCATTTTCTTATAAAGAAATGATGGGAAGGGGAAGAAGACGCATAGGAAGTGGAAATACCCTTTTGCTTTGCGTCTACTCCTTCGTAGATTAAGGGTAGGCAACGCATCTGCAATTGCAGATGTCTATGGGCAGCGGTCGCTTCGTTATTTCAGTGAATCCTGGTGGCCGCTTGCTCGTTTGTCAATTTCGTTTAATATCGATATTCCAATAGGTGGATGCACATTGAAACCGTTACAATCGCCGAGTGTTGAGTTCCGGTGCACGGGTGGGCGTAGCTCCGAGTCTGGGGTTTCCGTCCTGTGCGACGAACGTCAGCCGATTGGCGCTTTGGTGCGACCGGATTGCAAATCACCATACTACAGTCCCCAACCGCTGCCTCTCATGCGCTGTGTTGATGGTGATTGGGACATCGTACCAAGGTGTATACCACGTAAGTAAACTCACCCGTCATCCTAACACATCTGTCTCAGGAGAGTTCAAATTGACCTTCTGTGTACTCCATGCTAGAATTTATTACGATGAGTATTGTCTCATTAAATTCGTATACTTCTCCCGGCCTTAGCAGTCAGTTGTTTTCTTAATTAACAACTTTATAATAGAAGGTGGCGAATTTACATTTGTCTTTCTCTGTAGACGCTGGGTTGCCTTATATTGCCTATATTGACAGTGGAAAGGATCCAGCTAATCGATGCACCCTTCTAATACTTCTAAAGTAGTTATTTTATAATTTTATAGAGTGCGGAATAATTGCTTCGGAGAAAGATAAGAAATCAGTTGTCCCATATAATGTTACTAGAGGCGAGTTCCCTTGGCATGCTACAATTTACACGAAGAACACAAAACCATATTCAGCTATATGCGGCGGCACCATAGTTACCTCTACCACTATTATAACAGGTAAATAAGAACGATAAATATGATATGATTGGTCAGTCAATATCGCAAATCTTTTGTGGCATAATGGCCATAAGACCATTGCCTTTTGTCTATACTAATATTATAAAGAGAGAAACTTTGTATTTTTGTTTGTATTGAAAAAACTCAAGAACTACTGGACCGATTTCAAAAATTCTTTCACCATTAGAAAGCTACATTATGCCCGAGTAACATAGGCTATATTATTTATTAGGACGAAGTCGCGCACAACAGCTATTTAGTAATAAAGTGAAGAAGCCACGTAGCAAACAACGATGTAGTCCGTAAATATATTTAAGTTAATTGTAAATATGTATAAAGTTAAAGTTTAATAATAAGTAACCAATGAATAACTGTATTTGACTCGTGGTGCCGTTTCAATTTCGTACAATGATAAAGAAGTTTGTGACAACTAAGATGCGCGAAGATAGGTTCACGTGGAGGACAAAAACCTGATGCGCCGACACTACGGTAGTAGGATGAGGTAGTTGAGATGATGATGATGAAGTAACTATGAGTAACCATCCATACCGAACATCGTATCACCTCCTCACAGCCAACGCATCTGTGGATCCTCTAGTATTGCAAATGTCGCAGGGCGTCGATGATCATTTCGGTGTTCCCGCTGCTCGTTTGCCCCTTTTCTTATAAAAAAAACATTGCTGGCATATAATGTGCGTCTAAGAAAGTCTAAGAAAGAAAGTACTGGCGGATTTCCAAATCCTAATTACTGTAAAATTATTTCGATGAAAAAAACTTTATTTTTCTCTCTGGACACCCTCATCGGATATTTCGTGGGACCATTAAGTTCTAAATATTCACAGGCGTTGTATTTAATGAAAGACAATCATAAAGCGTCAGTGGCTCAGGTGTTTAGCTCTTCACTTATAAACTGCAGGTCCCGAGTTCGAATCCCGCCATACCAATGTGTTTCATATGTACATATTTACCTGACGCTCTTACGGTGAAGGAAAACATCGTGATGTCTGCACATATCCGCGAAGAAATTTAAAAATATGTGTGAAGACCGCACTCGGCCAGCATGGTTGACTATGGCCAGGTCCCCCTTAGGGTAGGCTCCGCGCCCCTCGGTGTGGATGTATAGTAAACTGATGATGAATCGTCATTTTGACGTCTTTTGATACTAGCGGTGGTTAGAATTGATGAGGATTTGGACTAATAATAAATATAGATTATTATTCACAGCGGCACATTGCTTCTGGAGTGATATAGATAAATTGCAACCTGCTTCAAATTACGCGGTGGCGGTCGGCAAACTCTACAAGCCTTGGAACAACAAAAGGGATTCGCAGGCACAAAAGATAGATGTAGGTACCCATAGTATTTTGATTTTTATATGACTACTAGCGACCCGCCCCGGCTTCGCACAGGTTCAATTATTGTTAGTATGGCTGTTATATACAATGTTCACAGTTTTTCTGTAGTGTATTTAGTATCAGTTTTGCACCCGTGCGAAGCCGGGGCGGGTCGCTAGTTGCGACTATAATTTGAGATTTAAACTATTCTATCTCTCAAGTTGGATCGAACTGCACATGGTGTGCGAATTTTATTGTAATCGGTTAAGTGGTTTAGGAGTCCATTGAGGACAAACATTGTGACACGAGATTTATATATATTAAGATAAGATAACGTTGAGCGTCGGTGGCTCAGGGGTTTAACTCTTTTCTTGTAAACTGCAGGTCCCGAGTTCGAATCCCGTCATACCAATGTGTTTTTCGATTTTCATATGTACTTATTTACTCGACGCTCTTACGGTGAAGGAAAACATGATGTCTGCACATATGTAAAGAAATTCAATGACATGTGTGAAGTCATGAAAAATACGCGCTAGTCGTGGAGTTGCGAAAATGGTGCCCATCGTAGAACATACAATGCAATTTGATTTTCTCTATTCTAATAAGCGAAACTAATTCAATTATTTACAGGTTAAAAGTATTAAGATCCCTACAAGGTTCTACGGTGCGGCGGCTAACTACCAGGATGACATAGCAGTGGTGCTCCTCGCTGAACCGATAGTCTACTCTTGTAATGTGCTCCCAGTCTGCCTTGACTTTGACGTAAACTTCAACAGGCGACAATTGAAAACAGGAAATTTGGGAAAGGTTAACGCTGATCTCTATTCACTAAAAGCTACAAGGCTGTAGCATTTTATTCCTGTTTGATCATCGCTTTTGATATTAGTTGAGGTCTAGAACATTAAGCTGGTTAGACACGCTGTACAGTATAACTGCACAGTTAAAACGGAACGGCTTTAGTTAGATTTTTATATTTTTAGATTTATATATTATCAAATAGAGTTAGAACTGTCAGTAACATCAACAAACCCATTTAAGAAGGAACAAAGTAAAAGCTGTCATTTTTATGGCACGTTCTATCCTTTTAAGATCTGTGGAAATATATAATTTCTTTTTTTAAGGTGGTAGCGTTTGGTTTACTTGACACTGGAGCCAATAGACCACCTCCGACCCTCAAATCAATCTCTTTACTCTACATGGATGTAACCCAGTGTATAGTGAACGCGCCTACACAGTTCCGCGAATACATTACATCCGATAAGATCTGCGCTGGATCTAGGAATGGTATGTATACTATTATTTCTTAGATCCGGCTCGAAGGACCAAAAAACTATAGTGGATTGTATTATTATAAAAACTACTTCTTGGTGCAGTCCTCAGTTAGTCAGAGTCAAGAAGAAGTTTTATAAATAATAACCACCATGAAGCATTTGACTGGACCCAAGCGCGAATACAAAGGAGTTTACATAGTTACATAGTTGGAGTTTATCTCCCCCCAAAATCTGACTGAAACATTTTTAGCCGTTACTAGTAGCGACATTTAACTTATGTAGTGTGTTCGACTAAACTACGGACAGTAAGGTAAATGTACCAGTAGTTGACACTATAGTTGCAAAAAAGCGCTATTTTCTTTATATATTTTAATCCATTGCTAGTTGAAACTTTTGTAATTTTTTTATACGAATTATTATACAAGTGTTTTAGGCCTGTCCTCTTCCCTCGTGATGTTTCCCTCTCTGTCAAGCATCACGTGATCATAATCTTCAGTCAGGTCAACCTTGTTTCCTTCTAGGGACAGATGTTTGCAAAGGCGACGGTGGAGGAGGATTAGTCTTCCCAGAGTCTGAACAGGGAGTTGCACGGTACTTCCTACGAGGTGTCATGTCAACCTCGCCTGAGCCCGATCAAGGGGCCGGGCCTAAATATTGTCATAATATTGCAATAATTACATTCACTGAATTGATCAAACATGAACATTTCATCAGAGAAAATATGGAGTAAGTACATTTATTCTGTAAAAGCTTGCTTTTATATTAATATTTAAATCGTCGTCTTTTTTATCTGGTAATTAACTCGTTCACGCCGGCGCGGGTCACCGGTGGTACGCATTCGATTGGGACCCAAAATATTAGACTATTAGACCCTGAAAAATAATAAAAGTTTAATAAATGATCACGAGTTAATTAATTATTTTCAATAATCACGCGCCGCCAGATGAAGCGCGATATAAATTTGAACGCAGCCTCATTGCAAAACAAATGGAAATCTCGACGTGAACATGTCCAAAAGTAACCTTGTATATATTACAGGGTCGGACCATCTCAGTCCAAGGAAGATGGAAATGTGAAGAAACCAGAAGGTGACAGATTTAGATGTAAACCAGACGAGTTCCGCTGTGGATCAGGCGAATGCGTTGATGCTGCATCCACATGCGATAGTGTGAGTTGACCTCTGAACCGACCGGTTTAAAGCTGGCTACAAACTCTCAGTTTTAACTGTACACTTCGACTGCGTTAAAACTGACGTTTATAAGCAAAACTGAGAATTGTACAGTCAAAATTGACGTACACACGTTTGTTGCCTGCCTTAGACGAGCATAACTTACTTATTCCGCTGGCGCAGCGACTCAAAGTGGGTCTTGGCCTCCGATTCGAGAGAACGCCAGCATTAGCTATCTTGCGCTGTCTCTTACCAATCAACTAAAAACCCGAGCATAAACAAAACTAAATATAGACTGAAGGTTCAAAGTATAAAGTCCAATATCTCTTAACACAATAACAATGCTTCGACGGATCAAATAAGCCTCACTACATTCTATGAACATACTTAAATGTTTTTAGATAAAAAACTGTAAAGACGGCTCTGATGAATCAGATGAAAAATGTCCCGACAATCGGGCTCACAGTTCAACAACAACTACAACAACAACAACAACAACAGAAAGTCCAACAACTGTAACGTCTATCAACAATGAAGTAGCGATCACTGAAAAGTAAGTACAGACCAGTGGGTTTAAGTCTTAGAGTGAGAAAGATATAGAACTAATTTCAGCATATACGGTTGAGGGACAAAAAATGTCTTAGACTACGTTTTACATATGTTGTGTGTGCATCACTTTACGGCTTTAAACCAATAAAATCATGTCCTACGACTTTGCCTGGGACGTATGAAAAATTAGTTCACCGAAAATACGCTTGGAGCGCCACAATACTATGTGATATGTCACATTTGTTTGGGTCATATTTCAGGACACAAACAAACAAAATTGTATACGGAGAAAGGAACCAAAGATCTTTGTCATGTTACGTATATTTCGTATAAATGTGTCTCAGTCGCTGTCAGTGTGACAAAAATCTCAGATCTACTCTTATTCATCTACGACCGACACCCTATCATGGGGGTACTTTGGGGAAGTACTTTTCAATCGGCGATATCGCTGATGGAATCGACAAAAATGTATGAAAGTGACATTGACATTCGATAAAATCATGTGATTGTCACGTGTAAGATATCAAACGTCAATGTCAGTTTCATACATTTTTGACGTTTGCTATAGATTCGCTTCGTAGCGAATGTACTTTCGGTAGTCTCCCAGATCTTTTTCGTACGTTATATACAGGGTGTCCCGTAAGTCGACGCCAAAACTGAATCAGGTGATAGAGGAAGTCCTAAGAGACACCAGAAAAATATAAAAAAAATCGATGTCTAATAGTTTTTGAACTATAGCAAGTTCTAAATTTTCGAAAAAAAACTACACCCTGTGTTGGTTTTTTAACTCCAGTAGCTACAAGTCTTTACTTTTTTAAAATTTTATTTTACTTGTCTAACCTTGAATAGTGTTTGTGTAACCTAGTGTTTAAAATTATAAGCTAACTGCTACAGCTTAGAAGATAATGCCACTTTTATCCGAACTATAACGGAACGATTAATTGTTCGCCCAACTTTTAATGACTGTCCTGAAAAAAAAATGTACCAACGCTAGTATGGCACGTCGCGCGAAAAGTTGGCGCATTTAATAAGGATTCTAAAATGGTACAGCACTTGCCACATTATTTCTTGCATAACAGGGAAAAAAATATTTTTCTTAAAAAATTGCATATTTTTAAAAATCTGTTTAGCTAGTAAAAGTGATTTTGATGTAACCGTTCAAAAACTATTAGACATTGATTTTTTTTTATTTTTCTGGTGTCTCTTAGGACTTCCTCTATCACCTGGTTCAGTTTTGGCGTCGACTTACGGGACACCCTGTATATTTTTTCTTTTATGGTATTTTAAGCTTTTAACCACCCCAGATATAATTGACGCCTATTACGCTCAATTACGCATCGGCATAACTAGCATATCGTTCCGTTCCCAGATGTAGACTGCCTCCTCAACCTACCAACGGAGTATACCACGTGATGGGGGGTGACGTAGTAGAGGGGGAAGCGAGCTTCGTCCTCCTTCGTTATTCTTGTTATAAAAGATTCGCAACCATGGAGAACCCAAAGGTCTTCTGCTCAGGTGGAGTCTGGTCTCTAGACAGGTTTCCACAGTGCTTGCGTAAGTAGCAGTAGTAGTTCGACCCATGATGGGCTCCATTTTCAACTCAACGACTTTTGAGTAATCATACATATGTTTGAATTTCTTCACCGATATGTGCAGACATCACGATGTTTTCCTTCACCGTAAGAGCATCGAGTAAATATTTATTGTACATATGAAATTCAAAAATCGACAAACACATTGGTAGATGGCGGGATTCGAACTCGGGACGTGCAGTTTACAAGTCAAGAGCTAAACTCCTGAGCCATCGACGCTCTTTTGCGTAAAGCCTTTTACGCACTAGGATAGTATTTTAGTCGAGTAGCAAGTAGCAAGTATTCGAACAAAGGATATACGAATCTATTCTACTAAAATGTTGCTGTTCGGACACGTTTAGTTATTAAATTACTACCCTAGTGCGTTTAGGTTTAAACGAGTCCGAACAGTAGTAAATCCTTTGTTCGGATAAATGCTACTTTTTATTCGACTAAAATACTATCCTTACGAACAAGGCTTAAGTTAGTTAACTAGTAGACCCGAACACAAATTATGCAACAAGAAGATTTCAATCAAGAGTTATTTCTATTTTCTAGAGACATGTCATTTGGAGCGCCACGAGAGTATAAAATATAATTGTATCATAACTGGTACGGAATCAACTCGTCCTTGCAATGACTATGAAGTTGAAGGCACCGTCATCCAACCGACGTGCAGGGAACCTAACTATTATACGCCTCTCGAACTGCCATACATGGTCTGTAGACGAGGGCAATGGAGCAGCTCGCCTGCCTGTGTCCCTGGTATAGAACATTATTTTTTGCTTCTAAACTTATACGCTCGGATATTTTCTTTTCATAACGTTAGAGGCCGGTTACTGGCTTCTTATGATGTTTGGTGCACCTTCTTTCGGGCGTCAACTCTGGTCTTACCCCAAGCTCGTTTAGGTGTATCTCTGTAAGCCATGTTTACCATCTTTGCGAAGGGACGGACTCGTTGACTGACGGCAAAAGAGAAGACCGACCAGATTTTTTATTTTTTATAACAAAGTGGCAAACGAGCAAGTGATCACCAAGATTCTCTGAAATATCCAAAGCGACCTCTGGCTATAGACATTTGTAATTGCTGATTGCCTACCCTTAATCTACGGAGAAGATGCACAGCAAGATGATAATACCTCTTCCTATGCGTCCCCTCCCACGCCAATCCACTTCCCCTTCCCATCATTTCCTTATAAGAAAGGGATAGGAAGGGAAAGTGAACTAAAATGAGGCCTCCGGCACGACACTAGTCACATGAAACCCGGAATAGTAAACATTTGACGCCTGTCTTCTGTGTGGTCGTGGTATATCACCGGTTGAGCCAATTCGTGCGAAGATGTTAAAGCGGGCTCTACCACTGTTATCTCTACTATGCTCTACCACATCTCTCATCGGGTTAAAATGATGTTGGCAGAATGCGGTACTTTGACTCCGAAGGGCGCGCCGCTGGTGCTCGGCGGGGAAACTGCCAAGTTCGGCGACGTGCCGTGGCACGCCGGTATCTACCACAAGAACATACATAACGGGACACACACACAGATCTGCGGCGGCTCGCTGATCAGCAACTCTGTTGTACTATCAGGTAACTACTGTCCTCTATACATGGAGACGCGATAACATTGTGAGGAAACACCATACTTTCGTTTACATTTAGTCTTTTAGGATGCCTGGGTGAAGTACTGAAGAAAATGCAGGTCTAAGTAACTATCACTTTATTTACTTTTCTTTTTACAACATACTCGTTATACACTTGTACTACTGAATGCTTTCCCGCCTTGTCACTTGTCAAATCAGTGTTGCCATTCTTCGAACATTTTTGTGCTTGGAAACTAGTATATTTGCCATTCAATTTAATTAAATAGATTAATAACAAACCCTAACAATTGTACCTTACAAGGTATACATTGTGCCTATTTCATTTTAGATTAATTTCATACTAGATGGTGCTCGCGACTTCGTCCGCGTGGATTTAGAAAATATACCCTATGTTATTCGGGGATAATGTAGCTTACTAACGGTGAAAGTATTATTGAAGTCGGTCCAGTAGTTCTTGAGTTATTTCAATACATACAAAAATACAAAGTTGTTCATTTTGTAATCCAATCAAACCTGGTTTAGCGAGAAACCTCTATAAGCGAGACAAATATCGCGGTCTCTTGCACTCTCGTTTATCCGGGTTGGATCGTATTAGTGAAGACAAAGATATATTATACTGTAGATGGAACACTCGAAGCCTAAAAGTGAGGCATTTTCTTTGACCTCCAGAGGTCAAGGAGATTTCCCTTAGTGTTAACCTTTAAATTACATTTGCCGACATAAAAAGTCGACCGAATGTAACCTCTTTTTCTCAAATTTAAATTTTATTTCATAATATTTACTAAAGTTTAATATTGTAATTAATACAGACATTTTTAAAACGCTTATTAAAAATGTTTAACAACCATAAAACAAAAATTGTTTGGATTTAAATTGTTTTAAATGAAATAATAATAATTAAAAACGATAATTAACGTTTTAATGAATGTTTTAGTTTATTCTATTGTTTATTTTAAAAATTAAAAAAAACACACAATTTCCAAAACTTGAGATTTTTTCTCATGATACTGGCAAGTTTTTTTTAATAATTTCTTGGCATGCTTTTTAACGTCAAATTAGTATGGAGTGCTCCCTCTATGTATAATATCTCTTTGAGTAAAGATTAATATTTTTTTTAGCCGCTCATTGCTTTTGGAATGAAAGAGAAAAAAAGTTATACAGCGTTAAGTGGTACGCTGTGGCGGTGGGCAAGCTGCACAGAGATTGGGATGATCCGGACGACGAGCCGTACGCACAGAAATCTGACGTAAGTGCACCGAGTTCCAGGATATCCACTATTTTAGGCAACAAGCCACTTGCAATACCATCTTAGAGGTTGGCTGTTGTTGTATTGCGTATTACCCCCGTCTGTACCGATCGACAGACCTTCGTTATAGTATAACACTTGGAAGTTTCTCTGTTTACGTGCCCTATACAGGTGAAGATAACCACCGACTATGGAGTTTTGGTTGCGGTTGGTTCGGGAGATATCAGTTAGCAAAGTTGGAAAAAATGGGACCTTATTTACGTTAAAGTATAAAGCTCTATTTTTATATATGTTGTTCTGGAGAATTTTATAAGTCTCCTCCTCCATTGACGGAGACTTTGGAAGGTTGCTTTCCTCAGAAAAACCTTCACAAAAATGATGTCTTACTGAATATAATAGCAAAAATACGGACGTACATTCAATTCGTATGATGTTTATTTTTAGTAGGCGCTTATTATTATTAGGGTTTTTCGTGTCTGGCTGAGGGAAGCAACCGTCCAAAATGTCCGACAATGGAGGAGGAGACTTTTAAAATTCTCAGTAACAACATATATAAAAATAGACCTTTATACTTTAACGTAAATAAGGTCCCATTTTTTCCAACTTTGCTAACTGATATCGTAAGTAACGTAAGTAAGGTTAAGGTAATTTTTCCAACTATCCTGGCTGATACCTCCGAAACCAACCGCTACCCAAACTCCATACCCGGTGGTTATCTTTATCTATACAGGGCACGAAAATAGGGAAACTTGCAGGTTTTATACTATTACGAAGATAAAAACGTTGCGGGATCTTGGTCTATATGTCATTTACACTAAGATAGGACACTTGAGTAGTCATAATTATTAAGTTCAAAAACTCTTGACCTTTTAACGATATCTAACTGACACTGGAAATGAGAACGAATGGTTTACCAATATATTGAATAAATGAATGATTATTTTAAACAAGATCGATAACTAAACATACATAAAGCCTAGACCAAGACGCAGACCGAGACCCAGATTTAGACAGATACCCAGATTCAGAACAATTCCCAGTTTCAGACCGAGACCCAGTTTCAGGCTGAGACACAGATTCAGACCGAGATCCAGTTTCAGACCGATAGCCAAATTCAGACAGAGACCCAGATTCAGACCGAGACCCAGATTCAGACCGAGACACAGTTTCAGACCGAGACCCAGATTCAAATCGAGACCCATACTTTATTATATTTCCTTGGCAGGTTGAGAAGATAGTTGTGTCAAGGTTCTACCAGGGCGTAGACCTGTACTACAGGGACGACATCGCTATCGTAATGGTATCAGGCCCCTTCGAATACCAGACATATGTGCGACCAGTCTGTCTGGACTTCAGACATGATTTCGCTGAAAGCCAGCTGCAGTCTGGCGTCGTTGGAAAGGTAACTAACCTTTTTTAACGTTGTATTAAAGATTTTGCTCGCTATTTCGTCTTTGCAGAATTAAAAAAAATAATTCCCTGTCTTCCGGCGGCTTTACAACAGTGAATGATTTTTTTAATCGACTCAGTAGTTTCGTAGTTTATTCAATCCAAACAAACAAATCTTTCTTTCTTATTTATAATATTAGTATACATACTACTAATCTGTATTATCTAATACTGACCACGTCTACGTGGAATTTTAATAGTTTGTATAAGACTACCGACCCGTCCCGTCTTCGCACGGGTGCAATTGTTAGTATGGCTGTTATAATCAACGTTTATAGTTTTTCTGTAGTGTATTTAGTATCAGCATTATACCCGGGCGAAGGCGAGGCGGGTCGCTAGTGTTATATATGAAAACCTTCCTTATGAATCACTCTATTAAAAAAATAACGAATCAAAATTCGTTGCGTAGTTTTAAAGGTTCAAGCATATATAGGGACAAACATAAAAAAGCGTTATTTTTTTATACTATGTAAGGATAAGGATAAGGAAAAGGATGACCTAATTATTTAATAATAAATAATAAACAGACGAAGTTTACAATAGCTATTTATCTACATAAGTGAGTATTATATTTGTACCAGGCGGCAGGTTGGGGCCTGACAACAGGTCTGAAAGGCTCCGAGTCTCCGGAGCTGAAGGTAGTGGACATGCCTTACATGTCGTACGTGGACTGCGTGCGGCAGACAACGGCTGCTTACAAACAGTACATCACATATGACAAAATATGCGCTGGCGATATTGAGGGTAAGATATTAGACGAAAATATTAGGTTGTTCGGAGAGTCATTTCGTTTTTTCCCGATAGAGGATTTAATTGAATTTTTTGCACCCAAATTCTCACTTAAGCCGTTCAATTATTATATGCTTTGAAAGCTCATATAACAAGGCTAGTTTAGGAAAAGTTTCAATTAATTCTACGTTATAGTTTTTGGTTAATGCCCTTTTAAATATGGAGAGCGAAAAGCGAAAATTTTGACTTATTTTATGTTTTGCTACAGAAAGGATAAAAATGCTGTTGAAGTCAGAAAGAAATAGACCGATGTGAATGGAGAAGGTGTGTTGACAGTACGCCAGTGCCAGAACTGGTTCGCTAAATTTCCATCCGGCAATTTTTATGTCGAAGAGTTTTCAAGTTTTGAAGGCTGGTTGAAGCTGATAAATACAAAATAAAGTTTTGTCACTCGCCAATAGCTTCTACAGCTTGAATGGGATACAATGACATACCCAGACCTAGCACTATTGTCAGTATAGGCAGAATTGTCTATAATTTCCATCAAAAAAACGAAATGACTTTCCGAACAACCCAATGGTTTTTACTTAGTAAGTAATAACGGCTGCACTCATGTTATCCGACTAGATTCGAGTCTGTTGGTGGCTCTTCTGTTCCGGAACAGAGGGTTCCAAAGTAAATGACATTTGATAAAATCATGTGATTGTCACTTGTGAGATATCGAACGTCAAAGTCAGTTTTATACATTTTTGACGTTCGCTATCGATTCGCTTTGTAGCGAACCCTTAGGTAACCCCCAGAACTCGTTAAGAAATTCTTGTACATAAAAAAACAACTAATTAACTTAATAAATATTTTCATGTTATTTTTCCAGGCATAGTGTTATGCCGCGGCGACAGCGGCGGTGGTCTCGCGTTCCCTGAGACCGTGTTCAACACTGTACGCTTCTATATACGCGGCATCGCGTCCACGAGCCCACCTTCCAACGACAATAAGCAATGTAATACACATTCACTGACAGGATTTACTTCAATCTCTAAATATCAAAACTTGATCAAAACATATTGGCTAACATAACCTGTATCAAGATTATGAATACATTAGTCTTGAATGAATGAATAGGCCAATGAGAAATGAATCTACATTGCGTTGTGAATTAAAAGTTATTTATAACGCCATCTATCGAATGTAATATGAAATATTTTGTAAACAAGAATAAAACTGTTTCTAAGAAATGGATAACAGTAAAAAAAATGTTTTATATTTTAAATGTTAAAATTATAGTTTAAGAAATAGGATAATTTTGTATAAAATATGTTGTCAGTGACAAAATAGTTAGAATATTAAATATAGTGCCATCTAGCGATGAACAGCATTTAATTATGTGTCTATTTTGAAATAATAAAATTAAGTTTTATTTTTACAATGTGAGATCTTTTTAAAGAAATAAAAAGTACAAAGAAAATTAGTTTTCTTTATTTTCATTCATTTCAGTAGCTTTTAAGACGAAATGCAAAATAGTTTGCAACAATTTAATATCGCTATTCCTCAATAGATGGCGGTAGCTGTTCACTTGACAGAAGAGGGCTATTTGCCCCCGTATGTTTCATGTTTTACGGGTTTTGTATGTATGTAAACTTAACTGTTACCAGAGGCTCTAGCAGGAATATGTAAGACGACCGTTTTCGTAGCATCAAAGGATTTTTATAGCGCCTCTATCGGGCGTAAAGTAGACTACCAATTCATTAAATCGATGTTAGGAAAGAAGTTGATAATCGAGAGTCATTGTCTGGTCCAGTCTGACTACCTCTGTAACCCTATCGCCTCATTGGACGGAGTTTGCGTTAAAATCGGAGATTTTGCTTGGGCGTAAGATCTTTTTTGCGTGGTATCGGTCTAATGGGGTCAGCGAGAAATTCGGATTAGAGAGAAACCTTTATAAGCGAGACAAAAATTGCGGTCCCAGGTTTCAATGTATTCCTGTTATACCCACTATCTCGGTTTAAACGGCAAGAGATTGACAAATGACAAGCCAATTCATACTATATGTACAAAATTGAAACTGCAGCACGGCAGCTTAAATACGAGTACATTTATTTTATTGGTGACTTATAATTTCTTCTTAAAACATGCTTTAACTTAATCTTATACTTTTTACATTTACATATACAATTAACTTAAATATCTTTACGTGACTACATCGTTGTTATATCGACTTCCCGCTCGATTCTCTACTGTTTTTTCAACTAACTTTTTCTTAATTATAAAGGCAAAATGGCCAGTATGCCAGCAAAGAGTTTATATGCCTCAATCTTCACTGAACACTATTTCCCTAAAGCCTTGTTCGCACCAGGATAGTATTTTAGTCGAGTAGCAAGTAGCATTTATCTGAACAAAGGATTTACTACTGTTCGAAGTCGTTTAAACCTAAACCTACGCACTAGGATAGTAATTTAGTAACTAAACGTGTCCGAACAGCAACATTTTAGTAGAATAGATTAGTAAATCCTTTGTTCGGATACTTGCAACTCGACTAAAATACTATCCTGGTGCGTACAAGGCGTAAGTGTCTGGGACTAATAACTTTTTTATATTATTTGTCCTAATAACGACCAAAATACTTGAGATCTTGTAATATTTTGAAGAATTTTCCCTTCTTCAGCCCCCTGTGCGGTGTCGCGAGCACGCCGATGCACAATTGATGACGTCACGATGCATTCATTCAGGGCTGTCACTGAATAATTTTTAAAATTAAATTTTATTAAAATTACGTCTTGTGCGATTTACCGGTGGAGAAGTTAGAACCGTTTAAAATAATAGTAAAGGGACATCATATGTAATAGTTTTTTTTTATACTGGACCCGTGAATGGTTATTTCATTCGAACAGTTCGATTAGTTATAATGTCATATAACCAGCTGTTGTGCGCGACTTCGTACGCGTGGAATTAAATAATATATCCTATGTTACTGGGGGATAATGTAGTTTTCTAATGTTGAAAGAATTTTTGAAATCGGGTCAGTCGTTTTTAAGTTATTTCAATATATACAAAAATACAAAGTTTCTCTCTTTATAATATTAGTATAGATAAAACTAACCTTAAACAATTCCGTTATATTTTAATTGAGACAATTTTCGTTAATATTTTTGTTAGTATATTAAATTTTAAACAAATAAGTGTCAACCCTAGTGCGTCACTACAAGATTTTTTGGACGATTTAGCAGTTCTGCCATTGAGCACACATTACTATGCACTGTATGGGATAAGCGGAAAGCGATTTTAAAAACATGCGACAATTTTAATAAATTAATTATATATTTTTTATATATCTAAAATCGAAAGCCACTGAGCAACTTTCGGAATAAAATAACATAGATTTTCAAAAGATGATTGTCAATTAATGATGATGATGAAGAGGTGATGTATGTGATTAAGTTGGTGTTTAGATTTTTTGATATATCCAAATGCGATAGCAGCGCCCCTCATCGATTCAGGTGGCTTACCCAAAGTATCGACGATATCGCTAATGGAGTGGACAAAAATGTATGAAACTGATAATGACATTCGAGTGATTGTCACGTATGAGATATCAGTCATTGTGAGTTTTATTCATTAAAGGCGTTCAGCGCACATCACCGGATCAGTATGTTCGTCGTGTTTTCACATATCGGCGAAGAAATTCAAAGATATGTCTGAAGTTGACCCGCACTAGGCCAGCGTGGTTGTCTATGGCCTAGTCACCTGCTGCGTGCCCTTCAGTGGGACGTATAGTGAACTGGCGATGATTAAATCGTCTTTAACTTGGACCATACAACGACTATCGCTTGCAGTACTGTATGACATATCGACTGCCACTTAAATACTAGAGAGCCACACCTATCGGATATTTACTGGCCCACCCCATAAGTGTCTTAAAGATTTCACTTTGAAGAAACTTTGCTTATACTTAAGTGTACTCGAACTTATCGTCTTTTATTTATTTACACGGCTATTAAAAAGGGTAATATGTACGTATGTAGTAATTAACTTTTTCCTACTTTCTGAGTGAGATTTTTCCGAATAGAACCACACTTTTTCTTACGTTCTGGGTGACGTTTTTTTTAACTTGTACCACATTTTTTCCTACTGTCTGTGTGTCAATTTTTCCGACTTGTACGTCTCATTTTCCTACTTTCTTCGTGACATTTTTCCGAATTGTACCACATTTTTTCCTACTGTCTGTGTGTCAATTTTTCCGACTTGTACCACATTTTTTCCTATTGTCTGTGTGTCAGTTTTTCCGATTTATTGTACCTGACTTTTCCTACTTTCTTTGTGATATTTTTCCGACTTGTACGTCACGTTTTCCTACTTTCTGCGTGACATTTTTCCGAATTGTACCACATTTATTCCTACTATGTGTACATTTTTCCGATTTATTGTACCTGACTTTTTTCTACTTTCTGCGTGATATTTTCCATTGTGGTGTACGTGACTTTTTCCACATACTGCTAGTCACTTTTCCGCAACTCCTCAAAGCCTTCTTTCCATTCGGTCTTTTTATGTCAGCAAATGTAATGTTAAGGTGAACACTAGGGGAAATCTCCCTACGGGAGACCTCCGGAGGTCAAAGAAAATGCCTCACTTTTAGGCTTCGAATGTTCCATCTATAGTATAATATATCTTTGATTACTAAGATATTCTTTGAAAAATATCTAGGTCACATGTTTACGTATTATTTTTGGCGCGTACAATAACTGACGAATGACAGATGTTAAAAATAACTTTTTTTTTCTTCAATATTACACACCAGCCGGGTATGTCGAGCTTTTAAATATTAATGTACTTAACCTTTTTTATTGTTTTTAAATGTTTCGGACTTGTATTTACTTTGGCATTTTTGTAATTATATCAAAATATTTTAAGAACTAACAGTGGTAGAGCCCGCTTTAACATCTTCGCACGAATTGTTCGGGTCGCCCGCTGACATACCACACACACAGAAGACGGCGTCAAATGGAAGCAATTCCGTGTTTCGTCTGATGAGTGTGGTGCCGGAGGTCTTATTTTAAACCACTTTCTCTGTCTATTATTTCCTTATAAGGAAATGATGGGAAGGGGAAGTGGATTGGCAGGGAAGGGGACGCATAAGAAGAAGTTAATCCTCTTGCTGTGCGTCTCCTCCTCCGTAGATCTCTGCAATTGTAGATGTCTATGGGCAGGGTTCGCTTCGGATTTTTCAGCGAATTCTGGTGGCCACTTGGTTGTTTGCCATTTTGTATTATAAAAAAACCATTTTAATTATTTTTCTGTAAATGTGTTTAAATTGTAAGGACCTATGACATGGGTGTAGAAAACAATATAAAATAGCGCAGTGAGATATCATAAATTGATTTCATCGGGTCAAACAACTCGTTCACATCACCATGGCTGGAGTTCCTCAACAGTGCGTTTCTGGAAGAATTCCCAGCCACGCACAGCCGCGCTGTGGAACGGTCTGTCCTCGGCGGTGTTTCCGAACCAATACGACTTAAGCCTTGTACGCACTAGCATAGTATTTTAGTCGAGTAGCAAGTAGCAAGTATCCGAACAAAGGATTTACTAATCTATTCTACTATAATGTTGCTGTTCGGACACGTTTAGTAACTAAATTACTACCCTAGTGCGTAGATTTAGGTTTAAACGAGTCCGAACAGTAGTAAATCCTTTGTTCGGATAAATGCTACTTGCTACTCGACTAAAATACTATCCTGATGCGAACAAGGCTTTAGGGTCCTATGAGAAGCGAGCCTTTTTAAAGGCCGGCAACGCATTAGAAGTTCCTCTAGTGTTGCGAATAAATATGGGCGTCGTTGACCACCTCCGTGTTAACGAGGCTCGTTTGACCCCCTTCACTTATAAAAAATAAATATCGTCTTTCTGTAATAAGCAATATCTACATCTTGCTTTTTTATGTTTGTCCCTATATATGCTTGAATCTTTTAAACTACGCAACGGATTTTGATGCGTTTTTTTTAATAGATAGAGTGATTCATACGGTTTATATGTGTAACTAGCGACCCGCCCCGGCTTCGCACGGGTGCAATTATTATTATGTTAAATACAAGGTTCACAGTTTTTCTGTAGTGTATTTAGTATCAGCATTGCGCTGTGCGAAGCCGGGGCGGGTCGCTAGTAACGAATAAATGTGACATAGTTTATTATCATATAATGTTATCCTTTGTATGCATAAAGATATATTGTATGGAACAATGTTTATTCATCGCTTTATATGTATGGACCATTGTTAATATAAATATCCTTTTGTATACATTACGATAAGATACTAAGTAATTATTGCAAATATGTATATTTTTTATCGTTCGTTTTTTAGAGTTACGTTAATTAGGATAAATTAATGGCCATTTTCACCAACAATCCCTAAATTTTAGGGTAACCTTTAATGCATTTTAAGTGTCACTTTAGACCGCAAGGGATCCGTTTGATTTGGGGAGACACATAAGCAAAATGATATCTAAAAGTACTTTAAGAGTTGGTTGTTGTAAAGGGGCATAAGGCTACTAAACAAACCGCACCAATAAAGGCTAAGAAAAACCAAAAGGCTTTTTATATTCACTCCACGGACGAAGTCGCGGGTAACCGCTAGTTCTACTATAATAAAGGTAATGTAGTTCGACCCATGATGGGCTCCATTTTCCTTCACTACGACTAGCGCGTATTTTGCATGACTTCACACATATCTTTGAATTTCTTTACATATGTGCAGACATCACGATGTTTCTCTTCACCGTACGAGTAAGAGCGTCGGGTAAATATGTACATATGAAAATCAGTATTTTTTTTATAAGAAAAGGGGGCAAACGAGCAGCGGGAACACCGAGGTGATCATCGACGCCCTGCGACATCTGCAATACCAGAGGGACCACAGAAGCGTTGCCTTTGAGGAGGTGATACGCTCGCTTCTTGAAGGTCCCTAAGTCGTAGCGGATTGGAAATACCACCGAGGACAAACCATAACAGTGCGGCTGTGCTAGGAACATTGGTAGATGTCGGGATTCGAACTCGGAACCTGCAGTTTACAAGTCAAGAGCTAAACCCCTGAGCCACCGACGCTCTGTTAAAAACGATCATTAATTTTAATACTACCGTTATCTGTCTGGACAATCTCCAATTGGTATCATTTATCAGTTTTTTAATGGATGACAATGATAAGTTTAAAATAAGGTCAAAGATTTTACTATTCTCAGATACGAGGCGTTTTCGACCTCGTATTCCGTTTCTTTTTTTTTTTTTCATTTTTCTTACCTGGTCGTGAAGTCCATGGTAGTATATCCACGGCCCGGCTAGGGAGGTCCTTTGGTGTAGGGAAGAGGCTAGAAGTTAAGCGGCCTTTAACACCTCATATGAAGTCTCCTTTCGGAACACGTGAGAGAAGGCATCCGCCACATTCGGCTCAGCAGGTCCCACGACCCGCCGCACGTAGCCACCTCACCTGCAGCTAACTCCTAAATCTTCAAGCTGCAGGGTCCCTGATGGGCGGGAGCGTACTCTTTACCCGGAGACAGCGAGAAAGCGAGAGCTTCTCGGTACCCGTTTCTTTGCCGAATTAGACATACGAGGTGTTTTAGACCCCGTACAATAGTAAAAAAGACAATAGTTTTCTATACTGGCGAAGTTTTAGGAGACTAGTTATTTTGTTAGGTAAATATAAAATTGTCTTTTAAATTTGTGGTTATTTTGTTGTATTTATTTAGGTCAGTATGCAGGAGACAAATATTGCGACCAAATTATAGAGCTACCTGGGCGGGCCCTTTGTTCATGCTACAGGGTGTTTCAAAATTAAAACATTACAACTGTCAGCCGCGGCTCCGTTCGCGCGGAAATTCCAAAAAACATGTAGGCTACAGATTTTTTTTTTGTTTACGGGGGCGACATCTTTATATGATACCCTGTCTTCTGGGGTAAGACAGGGTTATATGAGATTTGACTCTCTAAAACCTCGGTGGCCAGGGTGGAGTTCCGGAATCGCGTACGAACGCACCGGGACTCTCTGCAGCCTAAATGTTCTTCAAGATTATGCTATACAAAATCTACGCAAATAATCAACCGTTCTGCAAATATCTTTTTAGAAACATCCTTCCATCGAAACCTATTTATCTATACTTCTATACTAATATTATAAAGAAGAAAGATTTGTATTTTTGTATTTAAAATAACTCAAAAACTACTGCGCCGATTTCAAATATTCTTTCACCGTTAGAAAGCTACATTATCCCCGAGTAACATAGGATATATGTCTTAATTCCATGCGGACGAAATTACGTGTAACAGCTAGTATTATATTATATGAGTGAGATTGAAGCAATAACAGCGCAAGTTGATTTGAGCTTTTTAATCGCGAGCTTTTTTATTATAAAGTGGCAAACGAGCAAGCGGCCACCTGATTTTTGCTGAAATAGCAAAGCGACCGCTGCCCATAGACATCTGCAATTGCAAATGCGTTACCTACCCTTAATCTATGGAGGACGAGACGCAATAAGAGGTTAATACCTCTTCCTATGCGTCCCCTCTCCCGCCAATCCACTTCCCCTTCCCATCATTTCCTTATAAGAAAAGAATAGGAATGGAAAGTGGACTAAAATAAGGCACACTTCAAAACTTAAAAAGCGTTGAGATATAACAAACACATTCCCATATATCTGTTCACACGGACGCGCAAATGTCAATCTCGCATCGTTGCATTTTGAACGCTGGTCGAACGAAATAAGAGTGATTTTACAATGTTCGTAATGACCGCGTTGAAAATCGCTAACTCCGACGTTAAAAAAGCGTCCGTGTGAATGATAACAATGCACATACGCGCCGCCGAGGCATTACGTCCAAATTACAGACATTACTAGTGTGATATACTGAAGGTAGTTATCGATTCTCGCTGGTAAATCACTGTACTTACTAAACTTTGATTATATAGAAATGGACTAGGATAGAGTCTGTACTAAATAAATTCTAACAAATTTCTAACAAACTCGAAGAAAAGGAGGCATAGAGCCACTATTGTATCAAATTCTGCACCTTGGAGGCGGTGGTTATTTGACACATGTGTCTCTATAAACGCACACTGAGTTTAAAAAGCACACTAGTAATTTTACAAATTGACTGTCGGTAGTTATTTTATAGGAGAAGGGGGCAAACGAGCAGCGGATCAACTAAATTAATTGGTCCGACGCCCATGGACATCTGCAACGCCAGAGGAACCACAGATGTGTTGCCTTTGAGGGAGGAGTACGCTCTTTTCTTGAAAGCTCTTTTTTAATTAAGTGTTATTTAGTTTATACATAACTGTATGTTTTCCATGTTCTTTATAAATAAATTAAATAAATAAAAACTCATTGTTAATTTTTATTGGATATAATGCGCCGAGTCGTGTCTTTTATTAGTCAACGTTGCCAGCCCTAGTCACTGTTTAGATGCGGCATGCAGATGTAACTTACACCTAACTGTACTTAGTTAGGGTTACCAACTATTTGAGGTAGAAAGGGGACGCAACATTGGGACGACGACATCAGACAAGTTGCAGGTGTTGCGGCCGGAACACTGGCCGGCAAGAAAAAGACCTCTTTGGTGGAACTTCAATACATTTTAATTTTAATTCTTTTACGTTTGTCTTTTGTTTTTTATGTAAAATTTTCATTACACTTTTAATTGTTGTTGACGCAGTTTCATTTTAAACTTCTTTTCTCTTTTTTAATCAAATAAACATACATATCAAGCTATCGAAGTAAACAGCAGGAGTGTCGTGGAGTAGAGTGGCTCAAGACAGAAACGAGAAAAGGTCGGAGAAGGCCTTTGCCTACTGGCAAACAGATTTTAAAAATTTAAGAAAAAGAAATTTTTAGAATAAAGCTTGTAACCTATACAGGTGTCCCGTAAGTCGACGCCATTTAAAGTTGGGCGAACATTTAATCGTTCCGTTAAAGTTCGGATAAAAGTGGCATTATCTTCTAATAATATGTTATACAAACATTATTCAAGATTAGACAAGCAAATATTTTTTTTTAAAAGTAAAGAGTTGTAGCTACTGCAGGCCAAAAACCAACACAGGATGTACTTTTTTTCGAAAATTTAGAAACTGCTATAGTTCAAAAACTATAAGACATAGATTTTTTTAATATTTTTCTGGTGTCTCTTAGGACTTCTTCTATCACCTGTTTAAGTTTTGGCGTCGACTTACGGGACTGCCTGTATAATGTACTTGTATTTGTATAATGCATAATCTGATTAAAGGCTTTTATTTTAATTTTGTGTGTCCTTCCAGATATTCCACATCTGTACAAAATTTCATCGTGATCCGTTCACTCGTTCTGGAGATAACTTTAAATAAACATCATTCCAAATATTCGCATTTCTGTTACATACATTTAACTAAAGAACTGAAAAACTATAGAGACTAATCCAGTTTAAATATGGTAACCCTACAAAAAGAGACAGTATGGTAACTATCTAGATTGCAAACTCTCACCGCCAGAGGGCGACTAAGGGCCCCTTTAAAGTTATTATCAATTTGACAATAGGTATATACCAATATAAATATAAATAATCTATATACAAGGTCAAATATATTACTCCCTGTATAAAAGTTTAAATATTTGGCCATATTAATATTCAATCTATTTACTTTTTAATCATTCTCTACAACATATTAATAATTTGACCCTATTCAGATGAATTAGTTTGATTTTTTTTATTAATTCAGTAATTAGATTGAACGTAGATTGTAGATACAATCTAAGTTCAATCTAATTACTTTTTTAACATCCTCTATAAAATGTTTATAATTTGGTCATATTCGACGACAATCTATATTCAGTCTAATTACTTTTTTAACTCCCAAACATGTTAATAATTTGGTCATATACATCTGCAATCTACGTTCAATCTAATTACTTTCTTAACACCATCTATAACATGTTAATAATTAGTTTATATTCATCTGCAACCTATATTCAATCTAATTACTTTCTTAACACCATCTATAACATATTAATAATTTGGTCATATACATCTGCAATCTACGTTCAATCTAATTACTATTTTAACACCCTATATAACAAGTTGGCCCAGTCATTTCGCCACCCTGTACAAAGCACTCAATGTGAGAAAAAGGTGTCAATTTAAGAATAATAATACACCGCTTTTGAACTGGACGTAACAAAAAACTTGGATGTGATCATAATTTTAAGCAAAAGGTTCCGTACTATAATATGGAATTAATCTTATTAAAACATATTCCGAAATGAGATTCAGCGTTATTTAAATAATATAGCCTATGTTACTCGGGGATAATGTAGCTTTCTAATGGTGAAAGAATTTTTAAAATCGGCCCAGTAGTTTTTGAGTTACTAAAATACATACAAAAGTACAAAAATACAAAGTTTCTCTCTTTATAATATTACTTAGTATAGATAAACATCCTTGTTCTTGGTACTTCTTATGATACATAATTTGGTCCAATGAGACCCCTGCTCTATCTTATTTAGTTGCGAGTGTCCTCCAGTATTTTAGTCGAGTAGCAAGTAGCAAGTATCCGAACAAAGGATTTGCTAATCTACTCTACTAAAATGTCACTGTTCAGACACGTTTAGTTACTAAATTACATACTACTCGAATAAAATATTCCGTCCGTCCTTCAAGAAGTGAATATCTTGGTATTTGTCGACCGTTGGAAGAGAAAGATGTAAAATGGCTATATCGTATACGGTTGAGAGACAAAAAATGCCTTAGACTACGTCATAGGTATGTTGTGTGCATCACATTACGATTTTAGACCAATAATATCATGTTTTAAGCTGGGATGTACGATAAATTAGTTCACCGAAAATACACATGGAGCGCCGAAATACTATATGATACGTCACATTTGCTTGGGTCTTATTTCTGGACCCAAACAAACAAAATCGCATACGTTGAAAGGGACCAAAGATCAATGTCACTGTCTTTGTCACGTTACGTATATTTCGTATAAATGTATCCCAGTCGCTGACATATGTCATGTCTCATTTGGTTCTTTTAATCTATTGTCGAAGGATCCCTAAATAATAAAAGAGCACCGGTTAAAAGACGCCGATCGAATTAAAAGCGAACAAAAAACCGAACGCAGTCGAGTGCGACTCCATTGACTGCGATATTCTATCACATCGCATGAACAACCTCTTTTATAACTGACAGATACAAATTTGTTTTTTTTTCTAATTTTATTTATAACCAATTTATGGCCAGCTACTTAGCCCTTACACTTTAACAGTGGTAGAGCCCGCTTTAACATCTTCGCACCAATTGTCCGGCTCGCCCGGTGATATTTCACGACCACACAGAAGACAGGCGTCAAATAGAAGCTATTCCGTGTACAGTCTGATGAGTGTGGTGCTGGAGGCCTAATTTTAATTCACTTTCTCTTCCTATCCTTTTCTTATAAGGAAATGATGGGAATGGGACACACAGGAAGAGGAATCATTCTTTTACTGTGCGTCTCCTCCTCCGCAGAGCAAGGGTATGCAACGCATCTCCAATTGCAGATGTCTGTGGGCAGCGGTCGCTTCGCTATTTCAGCGAATTAAGGTGGCCGCTTGCTCGTTTGCCACTTTTTAATATATATAAAAAAAAACAAACGAGCAAGTGGCCATAAGGATTAGCTGAAAAATCCAAAGCGACCCCTGCCCATAGACATCTGCAATTGGAGATGCGTTGTTTACCCTTAATCTACAGAGGAGATGACACACAACAAGAAGATACCTCTTCCTATGCATCCCCTCCCCCACTAATCCACTTCTCCATCGAGAAAGTGGACTAAAATTAACCCTCCAGCACCACACTCGACAGGCGTAACACGGAATAGCTTCCATTTGACGCCTGTCTTCTGTGTGGTCGTGGTACTTCACCAGACGAGCCAGACAATTCGTGCGAAGATGGTAAAGCGGGCTCTACCGTCTGTGGTTCCTCTGGAGCTGCAGATGTCCCGGTTGTCGGATCAACTAGCTTAGACGATCCGTTGCTTGTTTACCCCTTCTATAAAAAAAATCTAAGACCAAAAGTTTTCATACAATCTACCAAAGCAATATCTAGTTCGTTTGAAATTGTAATATTTACTTACCCTAAAGCCTTGTTCGCACCAGAATAGTATTTTAGTCGAGTAGCAAGTAGCATTTATACGAACAAAGGATTTACCACTGTTCGAACTCGTTTAAGCCTAAACCTACGCACTAGTGTAGTAATTTAGTAAACGTGTCCGAACAGCAATATTTTAGTAGAATAGATTAGTAAATCCTTTGTTTGGATACTTGCCACTTGCTACTCGACTAAAATACTATCCTACTGTGTACAAGGCTTAATACGCAGAAGATATTTATAAAATTCTAAATTCAAATGAAACTGCATTCTTAGAACTCGGCTACAATAACATTGCGGAAAGCGAGAATATTTATTATCTGTGGCCAGTAACGCTTTTTCTTTTTAAATCTATTTTTAAAAACACAAATATACCGCTTGTTGAAGTGCCAGTAGCACAATATATTGTTGATCTACGCATATGTTCAGTTTATAATTTTACTAGTTAAATTATAAAATGACAGGAAAGTATCAAACTCCCTAACTTTTTTAATATTATAATCTTGCAACGAGCAAGCGGCCACCTGGATTCGCCGAAATAGCGAAGCGACCGCTGCTAATAGAATACCACAATTGCAGATGCGTTGCCTACCCTTAATTTACGAAGGGAACGCTCAAAAAGATTTCTCCTTTCCTATATATCACCTCCTCCGCCAAATCCACTTCCTCTTCCCATCATTTCCTTATAAGAAACTTAGGCGCCAAAAACCAATGCTAACTCAAATTGAACTCCAACTGCAGCTCTGATCGAAGTTCGATACAAAATTATCTAACAAAATAAATTGCTTTATCGATAACCTATAACATCACTAGCGGAAACTATCGATATTCGTGAGGTCACAACTCTAAAATTAATTGACACGTCACAGTGCGACAAAGTTTTCTGGCCCGGTGAGAGGCGCTGATATTAATTCTGTCAGTAAATAGAGACCACACTTCTCTAAAATCTACGGACGTGTCAGATGTGTTTTTTTACTTTAATGTGGCAAACGAGCAAGCAGCCACCTGGATTCGCTGAAATAGCGAAGCGACCTCTACCATAGGCATCTACAATATAATTGCAGATGCGTTGTCTACCCTTAATCTACAGAGGAGACGCACAGCAAGAAGATAATTCCTCTTCCTGTACGTCTCCCCGCCCGCCATATCCACCTCCTCTCAAAGATCTATCCATTTTATAGAGATCTGTGGATTTAACCTACATATAGACCGACAGGTTATTGGTATTCTATCCAGGTTGTAGGTCAATGTATGTTTTACATATTTTCTGACAAAACCAACCAATAGCAGAGCTTCTCTCAATGGTCTAGACATCCTTGTTTCACTAAAGACATGGAATGAGAGACAGCGACAATACCACAAAAATCTTGCGTCTTTTAATTTAGTAGGAGTTCCTATCGGGTCAAATAAATTGATCGAACTGTAGGTTTTATCAGAAATCGATGTTATCTATATGAATGAAATATTTTTAATAATTAAAAAAGTTATCACGGATTATCTTTAGATCTTAATAACATATAGAGAAAGCGGAAATTATTAGTATAATTAAACATTATGTGTTAATCATAGATTTATTTCGAAGGTAAGCAAGCGGGAAGTACCAGGAAATCATAAACTCTTATGACATCGCAATATCAGAACAAATGCAGATTCGTTGCCGGTTTGAGATTACAAACTGCCTCCTTGAATGTGTTAGAGGTTTGTCCGCCGGGACCAGAGAATGATTCTTGCTTATAGAGGTTTCCTGCTTATCGAGGTTTGACTGTATTCCTATTTGTTCTTTCAGACTATGTTCTATAACTGTGCAAAATTACATCGAGATCCAATAAGCCGTTCTAGTGATATCTTCAAAAAATCATCTATTCATTGTAACTTTCTTAGTTATAATTTAGTATGAAGAATATACCCTACTATCCAAAGAGATATTATACATAGAGGGAGCGCTCCATAGTAATTTGACGTTAAAATGCGTGCCGCCAAAGAAATTATTAAAAAAAAAACTTGCCAGTATCATGAGAAAACTCAAGTTTGGGAAAATGTGTGTGTTTTTTAATTTTTAAAATAAACAAAAGAATAAACTACAACATTTATTAAAATGTTAATTATCGTTTTTCATTATAACTATTTTATTTAAAACAATTTAAATACAAACAATTTTTAACAAAGACTATTTTTGTTTTATGGTTGTTTTATACATTTTTAATTAGCGTTTCAAAAATATCTCGATAAATTATAATATTAAACTTTAGTAAATACTATGAAATAAAATTTAAATTTGAGAAAAGAGGTTACATTCGGTCGACTTTTTATGTCGGCAAATGTAATTTAGAGGTCAACACTAGGGGAAATCTCCCTATGTGAGACCTCCGGAGGTCAAAAAAAATGCCTCACTTTTAGGCTTCGAGTGTTCCATCTATAGTATAATATATCTTTGCTACTATCATTTAAGGCAGCTTTTTAAAGGTCTCACGGGCTTATATACGGGATATAAACGTAATAATCTGTTAAATTATTTATTTTGTAATTATTCGAAAGCAAAATATAAGATTACATCAATATTGCGAGATTTTTTTTTAACACCAAAATACCTGGTGCTGGAATTATTAACCTATGCAACGCGTGGTCTGATCTTTGTAAACTAATTTAAATATTACAGAAACACAAGCTAAAATAAACTTTATTCGAAATGCATAAGTCTTAAGGATGTGAATATTTAAATTTGTCGTTACGTATACCATCGACAATGTTATATTCTTTTAGGTCAAGCAATAATGAGCCTTATTTCTATGGGATACAGTGCATAGTAAATGCATATTGAATTTGGCATTAACACACCGGTCATTTCATTGCAAGTACAACTTTTAGTATCGGGCAAAAGCCCAACGCGGACGGACGTGTGTTTTTGGCAATCTACAGTCCCGCCAAAAACTTGCGAAGTAGTTTAACCAGTTTTTTAACAATTATATAATTATTTTTGAATTAAAAAGTTATGAAAATCACTTCAGTTTAAAGAATGTGAAGTTTTTTTATTGGTGAAAGTAGTTCGTTTTGTGACAGTTAAATTTTTGGGTGATTTTAAGTTTTGAATGTGCGAAGAAGTTTTGTATCAAATTGATTTTAAATTGGACTCTGGCAAGGTATGTATTTAGTTTTAAATATTTTTTAAGTTATTAACTACATTTATAAATCTATTTTTTGGTATTTTCATAGCTTAATGGTGAATATTTTTAACAATCTAATTTAGTTTCTTACTTTTAAAAAAAATATTACTTAAAAATACTTCATTTATCGAAATATTTATTATTCGTTATGCGTATTAAAAATATTTAGTTTTTATTGTTCTAATACGAAAACCGTTATCATCATAAATAGGCATTTTTTTTACTTTTAATTATAATTTTAAATATTTTTTTTTTATAAAATCCACGGTCACTGCGACTATTTTGATTCTTGCAGTACAAGGCGTTATCGACCCCTTACTGAAATTTACATTACAAGTCAATTTCTTAAGCTTCTGCAAGACACATACGAGGTGTTTTAGACCCCGTATGAAACTTAAATTGTGACAAATTCAACTTCTTAAGCTTCTGTGAGACACGTATAGGTGTTTTAGACCCCATTTCGCTACTGTAATCGTAATCCGTTCCAAATATTCTATAGATGAAAATACTTGACATATTTTTGAATTGCGAGGTGTCATTATGGTGTCATGAGAAGAGTATACTTCAAAATATGCCTTTAAGCTATTTTATTATTCATCACCAGCTCACTATACGTCCCCACCGAGGGGCTCAGAGCCTACGCTAAGTGACTAGGCCATAGTCAACGCTGGCCCAGTGTGGGACAAGACATATCTTTGAATTTCTTCGCCTATATGTGCAGACATTACAATGTTTTTCTTCACCGTACGAGTCGTATTTTATTATTTTTCATCATCACCAGCTTACTAAATGTCCCCATTAAGGGGTTTGGAGCCTACGCTAAAGCCTTGTTCGCACCAGGTTAGTATTTTAGTCGAGTAGCAAGTAGCATTTATCCGAACGAAGGATTTACTACTGTTCGGACTCGTTTAAGCCTAAACGTACGCACTAGGGTAGTAATTTAGTAACTAAACGTGTCCGAATAGCAACATTTTAGTAGAATAGATTAGTAAATCCATTGTTCGGATACTTACTACTTGCTACTCGACTAAAATACTATCCTAGTCCGAACAAAGCTTAAGTGACTAGGCCATAGTCAACGCTGGTCCAGTGCGTTCACACATATCTTTGAATTTCTTCGCCGGTATGCAGACATTACAATGTTTTTCTTCACCGTAAGAGCTGTATTTTGTTATCATTATCCGTATTTAATTAAATGTGTTATTTTTCCCTTTCGGGTTTTCCTGGGTTATAATATAACAGGATAACTCAATACGTGTCAATGTGAAGGTCACATGTACCTTGTACGCAGGGCTATCCAAATCGGGCTTTGTTTGGACTAGGACAGTATTATAGCAAGTGATGTAGCAAGTGTTTTAATAACAAATGTGTCCGAACAGCAACATTTTAGTAAAGTAGATATTTAGGCAAACGAGCAGGCGGCCATCTTGATTCACTGAAATAGCGAAGCGACCGCTGCCCATAGACATCTGCAATTGCAGATGCGTTACCTACCCTTAATCTACGGAGGAGATGCACATCAAGAGGATAATTCCCCTTTCTATACGTCCCCTCTCCCTCAAAATCTACTTCCCCTTTCCATAATTTCCTTATAAGAAAAGGATAGAAAGGCTAAGTGGACTAAAATTAGGCCTCCGGCACCACACTCGACGATCGAAACACGGAATTGCTTCCATTTCACGCCTGTCTTCTGTGTGGTCATGGTTGTTCGCGCCACATTGTATTTCACTACGTACTTGTGTCCCGTCCCAATAACAAAGAGTAATGAGATGTGTTAAAAAGAGCTGAAATGTTCTAGACAGACGAGTTGTGTCAAATGATACAGCTGCGTTATACCGTTGGGCTCGCTTAAGCCTTGTACACACTAGGATAGTATTTTAGTCGAGTAGCAAGTATCCGAACAAAGGATTTACTAATCTATTCTACTAAAATGTTGCTGTTCGGACACGTTTAGTTACTAAATTACTACCCTATTGCGTAGGTTTAGGCTTTAACGAGTCCGAACAGTAGTAAATCCTTTGTTCGGATAAATGCTACTTGCTACTCGACTAAAATACTATCCTAGTGTGTACAAGGCTTTAGCTCAGCTCTTTGTTGGGGACGCAAGCACATTTGAGGGTCAGCTCACCATCTCGCGTCATTACTCTTTAGCGGTGGGCGCTCGGCTTAACGTATGTTTAAAATGTACAATCGGGACATAATTTGTACGGAGAATGAATTTCTTAATTTCAATGTGAAAATAAATAAATCAATTGTTTGTCTATGCTCTTAATTACTTGATAAATAATCTGTGGGAACACAGATACTGGCCGGTTAGTAGCATCAGTCATTAGCGGGAATTATAGGTTATGTGTTGTCATAATTTTTAGCCGCAATTTTTTTTATTATAATTTAAAGATTTAGTAATCGTAATTTTACATCCATCTAAAGTTTTTCATTTATAATATTACTAGTATCCCGCCCCGGCTTCGCACGGGTTCAACGCTGATTGTAAATACACTACAAAAATGCGTAAATAATGTAATTATTTACATCATATTAGAAACCAAAAAAATAACAGTATTTTCCTCTATTTAATGAATGTTATCTATACTACTATTATAACGAGAGAAACATTGTATTTTTGGACTGAAATAACTCAAGAACTACCGGGCCGATTGTAATAATTCTTTCACCATTAGAAAGCTACATAACCACCGAGTAACATACAGGGTGTCCCGTAAGTCGACGCCAAAACTGAAACAGGTGATAGAGGAAGTCCTAAGAGACACCAGAAAAATATAAAAAAAAATCTATGTCTAATAGTTTATGAACTATAGCATGTTCTAAATTTTCGAAAAAAAGTACACCCTGTGCTAGTTTTTAGCCTGCAGTAGCTATAACTCTTTACTTTTTAAAATTTTTATTTTTCTTGTCCAATCTTAAATAGTGTTTGTATAACCTATTGTTTAAAATTATAAGCTAACTGCTACAGATTAGAAGATAATGCCACTTTTATCCGAACTATAACGGAACGATTAAATATTCGCCCAACTTTAAATGACTGTCCTGAAAAAAAAATGTACCAACGCTAGTATGGCACGTCGCGCGAAAAGTTGGCGCATTTAACAAGGATTCTAAAATGGTATAGCACTTGCTACATTATTTCTTACATAACAGAGAAAAAAATATTTTTCTTCAAAATTCGCATTTTTTAAAAAATCTTTTTATCTACTAAAAGTGATTTTGCTGTAACGAATTGTATTGTATTGCCACTTCTAGTTTAAATGGGAGGAAGAGGCATTCCATGAAGTTTGAGTAAGACAGATATTGACGCTTTCGAGTGTTTTTTTTTTCTTGCTATAAAAATTACTGGGATTAAGATTTTTTCCATCTCTGGAGCCGTTGGCTTGGTCGAGCGATGTCTTTCACGTCGGTCTGTTCGTGGCCGTCATCCAGATCGGCAGATCTTACACTGCTGATTTACTCAGCTGCTTTAATATGTGTTCAAAGTGTACTTTGTAACTTTGTATCGTTATAACGATATGCGAACCGGTAATTTTTGAGAAGATGTTAGTTGTATTGGAGCTGAAGGAAAGCGAACATGCTTTTTTATATTTTTTAGCATCCCAATTATAATTGTTTAAAAAATATGGAAAATTTATCGCAAAAAAAAAAACTCTCGAAAACGTCAGTATCTATCTCCTTCGCTCCTAATGGAATGCCTCTTCCTTCCATTTAACTTAGAAGTGGCATTCAATGACATTCGTTACACTAAAATCACTTTTATTAGATAAAAAGATTTTTTAAAAATTGCGATTTTTGAATAATAATATTTTTTTCCCTGTTATGTAAGAAATAATGTAGCAAGTGCTATACCATTTTAGAATCCTTATTAAATGCGCCAACTTTTCGCGCGACGTGCCATACTAGCGTTGGTACATTTTTTTTTCAGGACAGTCATTTAAAGTTGGGCGAATATTTAATCGTTCCGTTATAGTTCGGATAAAAGTGGCATTATCTTCTAAGCTGTAGCAGTTAGCTTATAATTTTAAACAATAGGTTATACAAACACTATTTAAGATTAGACAAGAAAAATAAAAATTTTAAAAAGTAAAGAGTTATAGCTACTGCAGGCTAAAAACCAACACAGGGTGTACTTTTTTTCGAAAATTTAGAACATGCTATAGTTCATAAACTATTAGACATAGATTTTTTTTTATATTTTTCTGGTGTCTCTTAGGACTTCCTCTATCACCTGTTTCAGTTTTGGCGTCGACTTACGGGACACCCTGTATATTATTTATTACGACAAAGTCGCGCACAACAGCTAGTTATACATATAAACCTTCCTCTTCAATCAATAATAAAAAAAACAGCATCAAAATCCGTTGCGTAGTTTTAAAGTTAGCATACATAGATATAGGGACAGAGAAAGCGACTTTGTTTTATACTATGTAGTAAGGTAAGATTTTTTTTTAGGAATACATTCAGATCGAGATATTTGCTTCCGCAATTTCCATACTACATGAAATAATGAGTATAAACATTTCAACACGCTACACTTTGAATTAAAATGTTTACATATAGCTTTACTAACACCGTTGTAATATTACACGATGAGTTTAACCAGCGTAAACCCTTGTACGCACTAAGATAGTGTTTTTTTAATATTAAAAAGTGGCAAACGAGCAAGCGGCCACCTTGATTCGTTGAAATAGCGAAGCGATCGCTGCCCATAGACATCTGCAATTGCAGATGCGTTGACTACCCTTAATCTACGGAGGAGACGCACAGCAAAACAATAATTCCTCTTCCTATGCGTCCCCTCCCCCGCCAAATCCATCCCTTCACTTATAAGAAAATGATAGGAAGGGAGAGTGGACTAAAATGAGGCCTCCGGCACCACACTCGTCAGACGAAACACGGAATAGCTTCCATTTGACGCCTGTCTTCTGTTTGGTCGTGCTATTTCACCGAGCGAGCGAATTCGTGCGAAGATGTTAAAGCGGCTCTACCACTGTTAAAATAGTATTTGACTTTCTCGCTTATGGAGGTATCTTGTCGGGACCAGTCTCGCTTATAGAAGTTTCTCTCTAATCAAGGTTTGATTTTATAAATATAAAACTGCTTGAAATCTAATTTACAGCGTACCGAGTAAAACCTTTTTCCACAACGCATGCAATTAAAAGCATAATATTAATTATCTGTGTTGTTGCGTCACGCTGTATTGGCGCGAAACGTCAGATCCCGGTCGGATATGTCAAGTGGTATTCACTTGACATTGAAATTGAAAATAATTGGCGCCAATTCCGTTCGGTAACAGCTGTCAGTGATTTGTATAGATAATAAATGAAGAGATTTTATCGATGGTTTTTATCTGTGCGATATTTTTTTTTATATAATTAGGACCCATACGTAGACAGATAAAACATAGCCCGCTGGATATATTTATCTCATTCACACAAGAAAAAGAAGAACTTATTTCCATGTCTTGTAAAAGAACGAGATAGAATGCACTATCTTCTGTTTCACACCTCGTGCCGGTTTTTTATATGGCAGCACTTTACTATGCCATTTTTTGTCAGCGTTTTATCACCATTTTTTTAATATAAAAGTTAACAATTCTTATTGTAAACAAATTGTGAACTATTAGTGCAATGTCACTTCACATAAACATGGTGCGTTGTAGTGTTTTCGAGTGTAAAAGTGGCAGTGAAATATACATGTCCTACATGTTTTGTCCCTCTCGGTGATACGCTGGCCAGCGGTCTTAATATATTAATAGTCTAAGGTTCCATCAGAATCTTGTGGAAAAAGGGCTATAAATAAAATGCTTAGAGACATGGAAATAAGTCCTACTTTTTCTTGTGTGAATGAGACAAATATATCCAGCGGTCTATGTTTTCTCTGTCTACGATAAAATGTATTCATTTCAGTACTGTTTTAACCTTAACCGATTTTACATAGATTAGGAAATTGGAATAAGAATAAGTTCATACAATAATGAAGTTTTGTAACAAAAAGATACACTGACCTAGTTTATAATAGAAGGGCCAACACAAAATTAGATTTATACAATATTATTTATTTTTATCTTATAATTTTCATAAAAAAAGCATTTTTAAAATGAAATAGTTTTATGGCCGCCATGTAAAGTGAAATATTTGTATATTTATAAAAGTAGAAGGGGCAAACGAACGGCGGTATCACCGATGTGATCCTCGACGCCCATGGACATTTGCAATACTCGAGGAACCTTCCCAATCCGGTAATAATACTGAAATAACGACCCGAGCCGAGGTTCCCGAGGGAGCCCTCAAGCCCAGTTACTCTTAAACGAGGTTTAGGCTAAGCGCCATCAGCGCCCTGCCACCTCAAGCTCGGTGTAGCTGTAAATGCCTCCTTAAGGCAAACAGTGGCGACTCAGCCACAAAAAAAATCGAGGAACCGCAAATGCGTTGCCGACCTTTAAGGAATAGATAGGCTAAAACTAGCTGTCGCTGTACGCACCAAGATAGTATTTTAGTCGAGTAGCAAGTAATTTAGTAACTATACGTACCCGAACAGCAACATTTTAGTAAAGTAGATTAGTAAATCCTTTGTTCGGATACTTGCGGCTCAACTAAAATACTATTCAGATGCGAACAAGGCTTTAGGTTATGTAAATCGGTCAAATATACCAATATAATGTACCGGGTCATACATTCTTATCCGACGCCATCTTTTGGCGCCAAGAATCGGGAATTCGATTTGTACTACGATAACTTCCTTAACTATACCATCACGAGGCGTGACGTCACAGAATAACGGCGTGTACAGTCGAGTACTAACAGTGTACACTTCTGAACGAAATTGTCACTTTTTTTAAAATATGGCTTGGCTCCATTAGACCGAATTCGCGGAAAAAACGAACGAAGGCCGTTTGTTACGTGACAACAGTCTAATGAAGCCGCAGGATAAGCAAAATTTTTATTCGTATCGCGAATTTGGTCTAATGAAGCCTAAGCATTATACCCTCCGGGTCAGATAAAGTCGGTTGTGTAAACCATATTACATTTCAGATAATTATTTTAACTGTACAGTTCGACTGCGCAGTTAAAACTAACGTACACACGTCAATTAATAAGCGTCTGTAGACGTATGTATGCTTCCAGACTATGTCTACACCTGTGCGAAATTTCAACGAGATCCGTCAAGCCGTTCTGGGGTTACCTTCTAACAAACAATCATCCTTCTGAACTTAATTATTTGTCGTGTTCTAAGTAATTTGTCATACAAGGCAATTAATTCTTAGAGTCTGTACGCAATCGATTGCATCAGCGACCAAAACGGTGGTGTTCTTAGAACCACATCTAGTTGCACGCAATTTTAGTTCATTGGTAGGAAGGAGTTGTTTATTGTACTATTGAGTCATGTGTTCCTGGTACTTTTGGAAACTGAAAACGTTGTAATTCGTTAAATTAAACGCGTAACCTGGAAAAGTGAGAAACCTCCATAAGCGAGAAACTCGAAATAGATAGAAACCTCTATAAGCGAGAGTCATTCTCTGGTCCCGACTACCTCCATAAGCGAGAAACTCGGATTAGAGAGAAACCTCTATAACCGAGAGTCATTCTCTGGTCCCGACTACCTCCATAAGCGAGAAACTCTGATAAGAGAGAAACATCTATAACCGAGAGCCATTCTCTGGTCCCGACTACCTCCATAAGCGAGAAACTCTGATTAGAGAGAAACCTAATAAGCGAGACAAATATCGCGGTCCCTTGGACTCTGCTGTCCGACTGCTTAAACTAGCGGTCGCCTGTGACTCTTTCCGTAGTTTATATAGCTTTTTTATGATGAAAGAATTTTTGAAATCGGCCACCAGTAGTTTTTGAGTTATTTCAATGCATACAAATATAGAAATCAAATTAGTGGGTTGATTAATTGTTCCTAAAAATCACCTTGAAGCATCCATCATTTTAGTTTACATAGATAAGAAATTCACGGTGTTAAATTAGGGCATTTGTGCAATATAATCGAAAATAAACCTTAAACGAATGAAAATAGGTGATAAAATGGCTTGCAATCTGCTTATAGTATAGCCAGGCAGAGTTGTCTAGCCCGATGAGGAGACGCTCCTATCGGTTTGGTCTGTCAAATATTTAAAACCTACACGGACATTGGCGCTAGTGAGCTATGATTTAGTTAAACTCAAGCCTTGTACCAGGATAGTATTTTAGTCGAGTAGCAAGTAGCAAGTATCCGACCAAAGGATTTACTAATCTACTCTACTAAAATGTTGGTGTTCGGACACGTTTAGTTACCAAATTGCTATCCTAGTGCATAGGTTTAGCCTTAAACTAGACCGAACAGTTATATATTCTTTTTCGGATAAATGCTACTTGCTACTCGACTAAAGTACTATCCTGGTGCGAACAAGGCTTTATAGCCACCGGGTCAAATAACTTCTTAATATGTGTCCTTTCTTTCCACAGGTTAAAAATGGAGTTAAAATCACCCAAAGCGAAGAAAAAGTCGTCTAAAATATCTTGGAAGAAGATGTTCCGGTCTCCATTACTCTTACTTCTCCTACTCGGCACGTCAAGCTGTGACAATGAAGTGACAAGTGACATTGAAACTGTCAAATTTGACATCTCGAATAGTACGAACAATTTAAGGTTAAGGCATATGCACGTTCAGCCAACTAATATTTCTTATAAACAAGTTTTAAGTGATATTAAATATTTAAGACGCAATTTGAATCGAGAAGTTATTAATTTTATTATGACAGACTATTTAGTTGATGGTGAAGTGGAAGTTCGTGTGCACTATAATGGTATTACTGCGAAGGAGACATCAGTCGGTGTAAATGGGTAAGTTATTTATAGCGCCATCTATTGTTGAAAATTGGAAATTAATATGACTTCAATCGCAACTTTGTACCGCATCCCATGTATACAAAACTAGCTGTTGTTCGCGACTTTATCCGCGCGGAATTAAAAAATATACCCCATGTTGTTTGGGGATATTGTAGTTTTCTAGCGGTGAAAGAATTTTTGAAATCGGCCCAGTAGTTTTTGAGTTATTTCAATACATCCAAAAATACAAAGTTTCTCTGTTTATAATATTAGTATAGATATGTATATCTACATATGTAAAAATAGAATAAAACGTGCAGTTCAAACACAAAATAAAAAAAATATGTTGCAATTGGTTTAGGATACGATCACTAAATTCGCAAGTCTTAGTACAGGGGGTGTAACTCAGCGGTAGAGTGTCTGCTTCGCATGCTGAAAGTCCTGGGTTCAAATCCCAGCACCTCCAAGTATTCTTTTTGTTTAAGAATACTTTTTTATTTTATTTTACGCTATTATTTTTCTTACTATGTACCATTTTATAGTAAAATTATGATTTTTTTTTTTTTTTTTAAATTATAAATTTTGACTTTTTTTTTAATATTGAGTCGCATTATGTAGTAGTACTAGTAAACTAAATAAAACACTTTAAGATGCTACATAAAAAAAAACAATTATAAAATACCAGCTGTTGCTCGCGACTTCGTCCGCGTAGAATTAAAAAATATATTCAATGTTACTCGGGGGTAATGTAGCTTTATAACGGTGTAAGAATTTTTGAAATCGGTGTGGTAGTTCTTGAGTTATTTCAAAATATACAAAAATACAAAGTTTCTACCTTTATAATATTAAGTATAGATAACACATTCTAAGTAAAAAGCAATTGTAAAAGTCACAAAACCTTTTATTTCTTTTAAATCACGTGCAATTGCCTCACTTCCCTATATTAAATCTATTTATTCCGGAACGAACCAGTTTTCTGTCAATTAACGGCTAGTGACGCCATCTTGTAAACAGAGTCAAGTCCCAAAGTAAATTGTTCTTTGATCACTCAAATTGATCTGTTAAAAAAACAAAAATACACTCTTTGCCCTTCCTACAGTAGGTTAGGAAATTCTACGATTTTAGTCTGTGACTAAAGGCTAAAGGCTAAAGGACACCGATATCCGATGCCTTATGAAATTAAAAAAAATGTGACTAGCAATACAATCTACGTTCGTAGGTGTAAGTTGCTTATAAACTAAAATCGCAAATTAAAAAAAAACACAAGTCATTATTTATACCAATCCTAGTGACCTGCCTTACCTTTGCACATTTATAATAAAAAAAAACAAATGATGCGTTTCAAATAATACGCATGGAACGACGCCATTTTGTGACGTCTTGAGTAGTAAATAAAAAATAGGATGAGTAACAATTGATATTTTTAAATTATTATTGACTTCAAAGGAGTTTTGTTATTTTCCGGAATGAAATATAGCAAATACTGATGGTAGCAAGTTTAGTAAGATATATCTGTATCAATTTAACCAAAGATGGCTGACTTTGAAACGTCAACGCGCATTTTGTACATTTTCTCTTCTTGAACATAGACAATCAATTCGCAATTTAAAATTAACTACCCAAAAAACAACATAACACAATCTTGGCAGAGAGGCGGCGAATGCGTGCTTTTATAGTCTGTATTCTAAAATAATTATTTAAATTCAACCTTATTGTTATGACGATAAGTGTTAAAATAACTACAATCGTTGACAGCGCTTGACTTTTGTTTTTTTAATTCGAAAATAATACGTGTTTATTAGATTTATGGTTATCGACAAATATAGATCAAAGTCATATTGCGTTCGCGCCAAAACGTTACTTGTAATATTTTGACACACGACATTGTTGTTTTATTATGATTTCTCTCAGTTTTCTGTGCTCTATATGAAAAAAACAAAAGGTTTAATTTATTAACAAAAAAAAGAACAAAATCACTAATTCAAATAAAGAAGCTAAACGTTCGAATTTCGAACACTCAAACAACTAAACCGTTAATTTCAATTGTATCATTGTCTCTATTGTTTTCTACGAAAATGAGAGGGATAGCATGACATCATACAGGTGAACAGTGAAGATTAAACCACGTAGCAACATTTCTTCATAATAATTATTTCCGGTTAAAGATATATTATACTATAGATGAAGCATTCGAAGCTCAAAAGTGAGGCATTTTCGTTAACCTCCGGAGGTCTCTCACAGGGAAATTTCCACCGGTGTTATTCTTCACATTACATTTGCCGACATAATTGACCGAATGTAACCTCTTCTCTCATATTATAATTTTACTTCATAGTATTTAGTAAAGTTTAATATTACAAATAATCGAGACATTTTTAAAACACTAATTAAAAAATTATAACAACAATAAACCGATATTTAACATTTTAATGAATGTTTTAATTCACAGTAATGTTTATTTCAAAAATAAACTAATTTTTCCCAAACTTGGGATGACATGATACTAGCAAAGATTTGATTTTTTTATAATTTCTTACGCGGCACGCATATTGCTGTCATACTATGGAGCGCTCCCTCTATATATAATATCTCTTTGTATCCGGTATACAAAACTATCGTAGTAAATATACTTTCTTTATAATTACGCGTAAGAAAGCGACTGAGTCATAAACTATTCATAAACTGGTTATAACCGTTATTTATAACTAGATCAAAAGTTTTTAACAACGAATGCATCTTTATTTCAGTAAAAAATAAAAACTGACATTAAAAATTATTATAATCAAACAAGGATGTCTTGTCAGGTGAGAGACGCTATAGCCTCGTTCGCACCAGGATAGTATTTTAGTCGAGTAGCAAGTAGCATTTATCCCGAACAAAGGATTTACCACTGTTCGGACTCGTTTAAGCCTAAGCACTAGGGTAGTAATTTAGTAACTAAACGTGTCCGAACAGCAACATTTTAGTAGAATAGATTAGTAAATCCTCTGTTCGGATACTTGCTACTTGCTACTCGACTAAAATACTACCCTAGTGCGTACAAGGCTTATCGGTTGGTTTTGACAGATTTATAAAATTAAACGCCTAATTTTAGGATTAGCGGGTTTGGGGTATGCATAGGAATAGGAATTATCTTGCTGTGCGTCTCCTCCGTAGATTAAGGGTAGGCAACGCATCTGTAATTGAAGATGTCTATGAGCAGCGGTCGCTTCGCTATTTCAGGGAATCCAGGTGGCCGTTTGCTCGTTTTCTACTTTGTATTATAAAAAATCGTTTCAGTATTCGGCTGGTACGGCACATTACTCTTTTTCCACCTAAGATGTATATGATAGTCCCCTTGTGATACACTTTAACAAAGAATTTCGACTCCCCCTGTTTTCCGGTGTCTGCCCTTCGAATCGTAGATTTTAGATATGTACAAACCTAGTAGTTAGATTTTGCATACTATTAGATATGTCACCGTAAGATTATGGATTCAGACAAATTGTAAAATGTCTAAGATTTTTTTTTAATGTGAAACATTTTAAGATCTTTAATTTAACAGCTTCTTTAAGAAATTTACATTTTACGAGTAACCGGCTACACGAAGGGCTCGGAGGGTACTGTTAGTGACTAGGCCATAGTCAAGCACGCTGGCCCAGTGCAAGACATGGGAAGGTAAGTGGATTTGACGGGTAAGGGACGCATAGGAAGAGGATTTATCCTCTTTCTGTGCGTCTCCTCGTCCGTCCATTAAAGGCAACGCATCTGTAGATGTCATGGCAGCGCTCGCTTCGCTATTTCAACTAATTTACTCGTAGATGGGCCCTTGCTCGTTTGCCACTTTATAATTAAAAAAATATCTTTGAATTTCTTCGCCGATATGTGTAGACATCACGATGTTTTCCTTCACCGTAAGAGCGTAATACATATGAATTAAAAAAATCGTAAATGAAATAAGACATTTTTTTATCTAAAGTCTAGAATATTCCTGGCGAATGTCCAGAATAAAATTAGGTATAGGCAAACATTAATGTCTAGCCCGTTGAGAGACGCTGCTATCGCAGTTGGATCGTTCAGGAATCTATAAAAACATAGTCATAGAAAAATCCATAAAAATGCGGGCGAAATCGCGAGCAAAAGCTACCCTTTACTAAAATTATTAACTAGCTGTTATGCGCGACTTCGTCCGCGTGGAATTAAATAATATAGCCTATGTTACTCGGGGATAATGTAGCTTTTTAACAGTGAAAGAAGTTTTGAAATCGACCCAGTAGTTCTTGAGTTATTTCAATACATACAAAAATATAAAGTCTCTCTCTTTATAATATTAAGTATAGATATTGATAGAGGAAAACTTTGTATTTTTGTATATATTAATATAGTTAGTTCGATCGATAGTACCCATGATGGGCTCCATTTTCCTTCACTCCACGATTAGCGCGTATTTTGCGTGACTTCACACATATCTTTGAATTTCTTTACATATGTGCAGACATCACGATGTTTTGATATAACTCAAAAACTACTGGGCCGATTTCAAAAATTCTTTCACTCATAGAAAGCTACATTATCCCCGAGTAACATAGGATATATTATTTAATTCCGCATCTACGAAGTCACGTCTAATTATTAAAATTATATTTTTCGTCCTCGACTTTGAATAAAAATAAAATGTCTGCATCTATTCTCTATAAATAGTCTTCCGTGAAAACGCGCTGCAATACATTCGACTGATCATAGTGCAATGTTTATATTTAACAAATTTGATTAATAACCCGTACGGAATTATTCATGACTATGCGTATGGTTTGTAATTGTTTATATTCTAAGAAATTTTGGATAGTAAATTACTTTTTTAATTTTCTTATAAAAATTAGGATAATATTTAGAGTTATCGGAATCTTGTTGATACATTTAATTTAAACTATAAATTAGCACTCATCATCATCACCAGCTCACTATACGTCCCCACCGAGGGACTCGGAGCCTACCCTAAGGGGTGCCTAGGCCATAGTCAACCACGCTGGTCCAGTGCGGGTCGACTTCACACATATGTTTGAATTTCTTCGCCCATATGTGCAGACATCACGATGTTTTCCTTCACCGTAAGAGCATCGGGTCAATATGTATTTACTTATAAAATTCGAAAATCGAGAGATAAATTGGTATGTCGGGATTGGAATTAGGGTCCTGTAGATTACAAGTCCAGCGCTAAACCCCTGAGCCACCGACGCTCTTGTATAAAAACTAGGGACCCGCCCCGACTTCGCACGGGTGCAAATCGGTATAATGCTGATACTAAATACTGCAGCGTTTGCAATGTAAGCGCTAACAATGTGATAATTTACGACATCATATTAAAAACCTCTAAATTATCAGCGTTACTCTACTATATTGTGAATGTATCATACATGAAAACCTTCCTTATGAATCACTCTATCTATTAAAAACCGCATCAAAATCCGTTGCGTAGTTTTAAAGATTCAAGCATAAATAGGGACAAACATAAAAAAGCGTTACTGTTTTATACTATGTAAGGATAAGGATAAGGATTCAAAAAATAAAATTATTGCGTCATTATAACACACATTCGTTTAGCGAATGTATAATAACTGCAAGCGATGTGACCTTGTATCAACGGTAGGAATTCGTCCCGAATATTTTTAGAATCGCAACAGCTGTTTTTTAATAGTTCTTTCCCGCGATTCCGTCCGCGTGGAAATAAAAAAACATTAAAGTAGCCTAGTTGGTTAGTAGTTCGACCCATGATGGGCTCCATTTTCCGCAACTCTACGACTAGCGCGTATTTCGCGTGACTTCACACTTATCTTTGAATTTCTTTACATATGTGCAGACACGATGTTCTCCTTCACCGTAATCGTCGGGTAAATATGTATATATATACTGATATTATAAAGAGAGAAACTTTGTATTTTTATTTGTATTGAAATAACTCAATAACTGGGCCGATTTCAAAAATTCTTTCGCCGTTAGAAAGCTACATTATCCCCGAGTCACATAGGCTATATTTTTTACGCGGACGAAGTCGCGAACAACAGCTAGTATCACAATAAAGAAGCCTATATGTTCTTTCAGACTATATCCAATACCAAGCACCAAGATTTGTTAAAATATTCATTGTAATTCGTCTTGGTCTAAAGCATCCCTTTCTCAATACTAGACATAACATACTTTGGTAAGACACTGTTTTTTTTCTATTATACAAAGTGAGAAACAAGCAAGTGGGCATCACGATTCGCTTAAAAATCCAAAGCGACTCCTGCCCATAGACATCTGTAATTACAGATGCATTGTCTACCCTTAATCTACGGAGGAGACGCGCAGCAAGAGGATACCTCTTCATATGCGTCCCCTTTCCCGACATATCCACTTCCAACAGAAAGAAGACTAAGATTAGGCTTCCGGAACCACATTCGTCAGACGAAACACGGAATAGCTTCCATTTGACGCGTGTCATCTGTGTGTGGTATGTCAGCGCGAGCCAATTCGTGCGAAGATGTTAAAGCGGGCTCTACCACTGTTACATTTGTGTTTGTTCGTAATTTGTCTTGATCTGAAGCATTCCTTGCTCAATACTAGACATAACATCCTTCAGTAAAGCACTGTTTAGGTCATTAGGTTATAAATAGAGTTAAGAACTTCATTTACTACGAATGAATTTACAAACAAAACACAAAACATTTATGCTTTAGCCCCTTATTCGAAAAAAAATTATAAAGTACTGCGATAAACGAGGACCAATGAGTGGTCGATTTTACGATACTGGAGGACACTCGGAACTAAATAAGATAGAGCAGGGGTCTCCTTGGACCTAATTATGTATCATAAGAAGTACCAGGAACAAGGATGTTCTGTATTTTGGAATAAAATTTCATGAATGTACCAAACGTAGAAAGTACAACAGTAATAACGCTGATTCTCGTTTCGGAATAAAGCGGTTAATGTTTAATTCATATCCGCATGTGTTTACACGCCGATATGAATTAAATCAATCGAAAAGTATTTTCTACATACATAAAAATACCCAAAGTACTTTTCGATTGGCGATATCGCCGATGCAATCGAACAAAATGTATGAAACTGACAATGACATTCAACAAGTCATGTGATTGTTCGTTAAAGAATCGCTTCGTAGGGAATCTACTATGGCTAAGCTCCACTCTACCAATTTTGAATATCGACTATTATCGCTCTGGTACGTACAAAAAACTTATCTATATCTATACTAATATTATAAAGAGGGAAACTATGTATTTTTGTATGTATTGAAATATTTCAAGATTTACTCGACCGATTTCCAAAAATCTTGCACCATTAGAAGGCTACATTATCCCCAAGTCGTTGCACCTATCTACCATCAAAAAATATATAATTCAAAATGCTTAAGGGGCGCTAAAATTCCATTTTTGCACACAGGCGCCAATAGCCCTTACGGGGGCCCTGGTCACATAGGCTATATCATTTAATTCCATGCGGACAAAGTCGCGAGCAACAACTAGTATAATATTAAGGGCAAATTGCCCTTTACGTTTCTCGCGTAGCTTCGACAGTAATTCGTATGTCTTAAGCTTGCTTCAGCGCTTTACATCGCTTTGCGCTTTTTGGGTCGGTGCAGTCAAAAGGTTTGCAACACAAACTTGCTCGACGATATGCAAGAGCACTTGAATACCTAAAGGGTACATGTATATAATATGGATATACCAATAATTCTTAAGATTAAATCAATAACTTTTTTGTTACAAGGTTAACGTATGGTCATGTTATATTGAATGTGGACGGATACAAAGGTAGAGGAAGGTTAAAGTTAGTATGGATTGTGTGATATGCTGGAAAAAGAGGTAAATTCAGAAATGACGGCTGATAGGGATGTATGGAGAAGTATATACTGTACTGACCCTCTATAGGAACAAGGATGATAACGAAATCAATAAGTTTTTGTCAAGGTTGTTACTTTATTAAGGGGTATTAACGGAAAGGCTACTGATATGACAGAAAAAAAGATCGCACGTATTTGTGACCCTGGAAGCCGGAGCGGGTCGCCAGTAATTGTTTTTTTATATGAGAAGGGGCAAACGAACAGATCGCATAAGTTAGTTGATCCGACGCCCACGGACACCTGCAACGGCAGAGGAACCGCAGATGTGTTGTCGGCCTTTGAGGAAGAAGTACGCTCTTTTCTTGAAGGCCCCTAAGTCGTAACCGTTTGGAAATACCGTTGAGGATACAGTGTTCCACAACGCGGCTGTGCGAGGTAAAAAAATGACCAAATCTGTGACTTCAAGAGAGTTAACAAGTTCCTCACGCACGTAATATTAACATTATATTTTGATTTATACTTAATGATGCTCCTACACTTTACACTCTACTTGATTATTACTAAAATATCATTCGATTTAATTTCGAGTATTAAGTATGAACAAGGATTCCGGTAGAGGTAGGCCTTTGAAGAGTTGGATTGTGATAAATTTCACATGATGAAGTGATGAGGTGACGGAAGCTAGATTATCACGGAGGACTAAAACCTGGTGCGAGGACTTTGGGAGTAGGATAAGGTTGGATAGTTGATATTAAATAAAAATATTAATTTATATAAAGGCATGTCCATATGTTTCTCAATGTAACAAAAGACTCGCGCAAGCCGGTCAGAGATTCGCACAGGGTAATGTATAACAGAGACGTCATAAATAATAATTAAATTAAATTATTTATACATGTAAATAATATCATAATAAGCAAGCGAAGTAAATTAAAGTAGAAAATATATTTTTTTTACAACAAAAACTAGGCTACACAAAGTACTTTTCGATTGGCGATATCGCTGATGGATACGATAAAAATGTGTAAAACTGACAATGACATACGATAAGTCATGTGCTTGTCACGTGTGAGATATTGAACGTCACAGTTTCATATATTTTTAACGTTCGCTAGAATCGCTTCGTAGCGAATGTACATGGGCTTTTTTTGTGACCGAAGGTCACCGTTTACCTAGAGGACGCATTAACAAATTCACCGGGCTTGAGGTGGCAGGGCGCAGATGGTGCTTAGCCTAAGCCTCGTTTAAGAGCAACTAAGCTCGAGGGCTCCCTCGGGAACCTCGGCTCGGGCCATTACTTCAATACTACCGGATTCGATTTGTGACGTATTTGTGATTTATTTTCGACTATTATGACATTTGACGTCTGTCATTCAATTCAAAAAAAGAACGTAAAACAAAAGACATTCTACCAAACCTTTATAAAAATAATCATAATATTGTACACAAGCGTCTGTTCCTTCACCTGTCGTGTTCCTAATCTGCCGCCATTGTTTTTGTCCGTCGGCGCGTCGCAATGGCGGGAACAAAACGCGCGCAAAACGACAGCTCAGCGAGTTTTAAAACGCGTAATAAATTATCAGGGAAAGTGACAGACGAAAGGAAGCGGAGGGGGAGGGGGTTTACGCGGGTTTCTTTATATTTTTTTAAAGAAAAAAGGCAAATGTTGTTAACATTCTGCCACTGAACATTGATCGATTTTAAAAATAAAAATATACCAGAAGTAACTACGAGAAAGACTTTTGGATCTGTCATTTTTATTGTTTAGTTTTTTTTTAAATAAAGGCTAAAGGTTATTTCTTTCTGCCAATCATATAAAATCAAGAATAATTACCAACAAGGGTTTTTAGAGCTTGTTACCCTACGGCTTCTGACATATGTCAAACTGACAGCTACTGAGACACATTTATACGAAATATACGTAAAGTGACAAAGACAGTGATATAGATCCAAGGAAGTTATACTAAGGGGAAAGTGCACTACATACTAAGAAAACGGTCCGAGCAGGACACCAAAAACTGAAGCACGTTGTCCCGTTCTAATAGTGTAACCACAATTTTAATAAAATCGTGGACATTGACAAAACACTGAAGTCCATGACCCTTAAATTTCGTACTTGGTTTAGAGATGAAAACCTCTACTATGATAGGAATGTTTATTTGTGTCTATCAAAGCTTTGAAATTTTCATAGGCCTATTGTAATGAGGAAGAAATTAAACATCATATTTATGTTGAATTCTTTTTAATATTGAATGGTCACAAAATACAAAGTCAAATCGCAACAAACAATTTATTACAGGTTGATAGACTATAAATGCTCTGAGTAGTTAAAGTTTTAGAACTTGAAAACATTATTTCAAATAATATTTATAATTATCTTAAATTTACAAATGTCTCTGTAATCGATTTCATTTAGATTCAACCTTACCGAAACTCTTCTTGTAATAAAGTCAGTAGTACTAATGTTCTTAAAGCACACCTTTTGATGACCTTGCAAGTTTTTCAAGGGCACTACATTGAGCCATTTTTGTCTTACAAATCTGTTCATTCTTGGTAAAGCTAAAAACAAAAAATATGCATAGGTAAATTCATTCGATAAAAAAATTTGTACGAAAATTCTTCATTTACCGTAGTCTAGTGGTCACCCTACTTGCTTATCATAACAAAGTTGTTAGGCTTGAAAACAAACCACTACAAGCTTATTTTCTTTTCTCTTTTGTATTGAACAGTCACTATTTTTCTATTATATCATAAAATATATAAAAAAGTATTTAGAAGTGCTAATACGAGTCAGAAAATGAAATAATATATGACGACAATAAAAACCAAATAGGCCGCTTACCTGTGGAATGAAAAGCCACACTGAGGGAAGGATTAATTTCTACATCCACGAACAGATCACTTTAACACCATACTCAGCGAAAATGTAGTGGAATTAGTTTTATTTTAACAATTAAATATCTGACATAATTGGCAATTGACATATCAACCATCATAATTGACAGTTGACTTTTGTAGTAAGGCAGTTCAACAACATATTTGGTACCCGTAAACTTGGTAATATTTTATCATTATTTAAGTAGTTTGTAATAGTGTTTTTAAATAGTTTTCAGTGTTTTTAAATTATATACATGTATACGAACAATAAGAATATGTACTTCTCTAATTCAGTAAGCAATTTTAAAACCACTTAATACGACTTTTTTTGTCAGACCCAATTATTGAAAGAATATTTGATTTTGTAACAAATATTGGACACTATTTCTTTGATATTAAATACTTTTTTACGACAAACTTCCTGTTAACATCAAAAGTGATCCATTTCGTGGTCATAAATTTGTTTACTGATTATGATACGTAAATCTAAACAGAATATAATAGAAGGACGCATATAACGAAAACATTTGTTAAAGGATCTGTAATTTTAGAGTAAAAAAATATTTTGGAAATTGGGAAAATTCTAAACGATGCTGACAACACTAGAAAGGGACAACGTGCTTCAGTTTTTGTGTTACTGCTCGGACCGTTTTCTTAGTATGCAGTGCGCAGTCCACTATAACGTCCTTGTATAGATCTTTGGTCCCTTTCTCCGTATGCGATTTTGTTTGTTTGGGTCCAGGACCAAGACCCAAACAAATGTGACATATCATATAGTATTGTGGCGCTCCAAGCGTATTTTTGGAGAACTATTTTTTCATACGTCCCAGGCAAAGGCTTGAGACATGATGTTATTGGTTTAAAGCCGTAAAGTGATGCACACACGACATACGTATGACGTAGCTAAGGCATGTTTTGTCCCTCAACCGTATACGCTAACACCACTTCTATACCTTTCTCTTTTTACGGGGTTAAAGAATAATCATTGTTTGTTTTTTTTTGTAAGGCAAAAACAATAGTAAACATTCTGCCAGTTTCTATTGAATCAATTACGAAGTAACACAATTACCTTTATTAATACGTTGAAAATAATTTAAAAAAACCTTTTAACCACAATAAGGTCCTATACAGTCTTATTCTTTACTAATATTAACCGTATAACTATCTTTCTACCTGGATAACCGAGAAACCTCTTTAAGCGAGAATCATTCTATGGTCACGACTACCTCCATGAGCGAATTCATCGGATTAGAGGACTAGGATAGTATTTCAGTCGAGTAGCAAGTAGCATTTAACCGAACAAAGGATTTACTACTGTTCGGACTCGTTTAAGCCTAAACCTACGCACTAGGATAGTAATTTGGTAACTAAACGTGTCCGAACAGCAACATTTTAGTAGAGTAGATTAGTAAATCCTTTGTTTGGATATTTGCTGCTTGCTACTCGAGTCAAATACTATCCTGGTGCCTACAAGTCTTAAGCGAGACATCGCGGTCCAATGACTCTATAATCCAGGTAATATAAAAACAAGTCTAGGAATTATTGATTATTATCAATAATATTAGCAATAATATACGATATAGATCTAAATTTTCTAGGACCTAGTATCAGTATCATTGCCATAAGGTTTATAGATCACCTATAGATCTTACCATATAAGGATTGTTGCCATATTTATTGATAGATTTCCTCTGAGATATATCAAAAGAATTCAATAAAAAAGTTTGTTAAGAATCTTCATTTTTTAATCTATACTAATATTATGAATATAGCAACTTTGTATTTTTGTATGTATTGAAATAACTCAATAACTTGGCCGATTTCAAAAATTCTGTCATCATTAGAAAGCTACATTATCCCCGAGTAACATAGGCTATATTATTTCCACGCGGACGAAGTTTTTTTTTTTATATTATAATGTGGCAAACGAGCAAGCGGCTATCTGGACTCGCTGAATTAGCGAATCGACCACTGCCCATAGACATCTGCAATTGCAGATGCGTTACCTATACATAATCCACGAAAGAGGAGACGCAAGACAAGAGAATAATTCCTCATCCTTTACGTCCCTTCCCCCGCCATATCCACCTCCATAATTTCCTTATAAGAAAAGGATAGGAAGGGAAAGTGGATTAGGCCTCAAAACTCGAGAAGTAAAAGCATCAATTCAACAAAGCATTACTAACAAAAGGTAACATCTAAATTAAAAAAGTTAAAATTAATTCGTGGCTCTATCGCATTAAACACGTTGCTTCTAATTAAAAAAGTAAAAAAAAAAACAACCAGCACCATTAGACGTGCGTGTCGATACGGAAGAGCGTCGAGAGTCGATCAATTGATACTATATTTATTAGGGATCAATCGTGTGATAAATTATATTTATAGGTCGTAGAAGGAGAAAAATATAGAACTGGCTATAGCGTATACGATTGAGAGACCAAAAATGCCTTAGACTACGTCATACGTATGTTGTGTGTGCATCACTTTACGGCTTTAAACCAATAATATCATGTCTTAAACCTTTGCCTGGGACGTATGAAAAATTAGTTCACCGAAAATACGCTTGAAGCGCCACGTCACATTTGTTTGGGTCTTATTTCTGTACTCAAACAAACAAAATCGTATACGGAGAAAGGGACTAAATATCTATGTCACTGTCTTTGTCACGTTACGTATATTTCGTATAAATGTGTCACAGTCGCTGTCAGTATGACATATGTCATGTGTCATCCGCCTTTTAATCTATGAGTTTAACCCTTCAATGCCCGATTTACGAAAGTGATTATATTTATAATTTCGTTGGAAAGAATATTATACAACAGTAAAATACATACAGAGAAATTATTTAAAAACTAATAGTAATGTGAACATTTGGTTTAAAAGATTGGTATCAAAATTGATACTCTTTGTTACTAAGGGTTAACTTATGCGTGGGTCAGATAGTGCTTGCTTATATAAACTCAATAACCTGACATTTCCTACGGAACCCTCAGCGAATTTGACGTTTTGCTTTGCCCATTTCTCAGTTCAATAGAAAGTCAGTAAATAGCAGCGTGACTCGGTGCGCTCTTATACAGTTTTACTTTTACAATAATGTTGCCATTAATTATTACATCTGAATAAAAATACGTTTCAATTGAGAGCCGAGATTTTTTTTAATATCATAAAGTGGTAAACGAGCTACCGGCCATCAGGATTCGTTGAAATAGCGAAGTCACCGCCGTACATTGACATATGCAATTGCAGATGCGTTGCCTACCCTTAATCTACGGTGGAGAAGACGTGTCGCGGACGTTAAACAGTGCCCGCGACCCCGCCGTACGTGTGAGGGCCGTCAGGTTTTAGTGGGTATTACGGTCACCTTCTGTGGCCGGCGAGTCCCACACTCCCTACGCCATTGCACGCCCGGCGTAGAGGTGCATAAATGCATTTCCTGGCGTTTAAATAAAAAAGTGGACAAGACGCACAGAAAGAGAATGATTCCTCTTCCTATACGTCCCCTCCCCGCCATATCCACTTCCCCTTCCCATCATGTCCTTTAGAATATAGGAAAAGAAAATGATAGGAAGGGAAAGTGGATTAAAATTAGGCCTCCGGCACCACACTCGTCAGACGAAACACGGAATAGCTTCCATTTGCCGCCTGTCTTCTGTTTGGTCGTGCTATTTCACCGGGCATTTCTAACAAAGATTACAAACAAATTAATTTTAGTTCAGAGTCTAAAGTGAATGTGTGACAAATTACCTTTACTAGTTAATAGATGGCAGCACATTGTGTAGTATTTTTGTACATTGGGTATTGAAAACAGTTAACTGACCCAAAATAACTGGCGACCAATTACACCATATCTCAATTTGAAACATGTCAAGTATAATACATATAATAATACAATGGTTCCGTATATTTTAAACAAAATGGCATTTAAAGTTATAACTCTACGGCGGAAAAAATGGAAAATTTGTTTCGGTCTAAGGCCTTTTTTTATAAGATAAGGGGGCAAACGAGCAGCGGGAAGACCGAGGTGATCATCGACGCCCTGCGACATCTGCAATACCAGAGGAACCACAGATGCGTGACATCAGTCGAAAAACAGTTTGGAAACTCAAACATCAACAAAAGAAAGGGTTTTTTTTATTAAATAAGCCGTCTGAGCATTTTCAAGCAATAAAAATAAAATCATCAAAATAATGGTGAATAATTTCTTTATTTATTACTAATTAAATATGTTTTTATTAAGACAGAGAAGTAATTCTTTTAATTATTCAATTAAAAATAACCTCAAAACAATCCTTACTTTTTTAATCCTTTGTTTTGATTTTCCTTTTACTGCTGATATTAAAAAAGAAACAAGGATCTCCGAACCAATCGGTAACGAATAATACATTGGTTACAAATTTGAAATTGAAAAAGATTGACAGTTGGAATTATTGGTCCAATTGGAGAAAGGTCGACATTTTTAAAAGTAGCGGTTTTAATATTTTTACTTGCTGTCGACCCATGATGGGCTCCATGTTCCGCAACTCCACGACTAGCGCGTATTTTGACTTCACAATTATCTTTGTAGTTCTTCACCGATATGTGCAGGCTTGTTTTCCTTCACCGTAAGAGCGTCGTGTAAATATGTACACGAAGATATATTATACTATAGATGGAACACTCGAAGCCTTAAAGTGAGGCATTTTCTTTGACCTCCGGAGGTCTTCCGTAGGGAAATTCCCCCTAGTGTCGACCTTTACATTACATTTGCCGACATAAAAAGTCGACCGAATGTAACCTCTTTTCTCATATTTAAATTTTATTTCAAAGTATTTTCTAAAGTTTAATATAATATTTTATCGAGACATTTTTAAAACGCTGCAGTATTTAGTATCAACATTATACCGATTTGCATCCGTGCGCAGCCGTATTAGTATAGATTAAAAAAATTGAAGAATTATTTAAAAGATACAGGCTGTCAAGAATGCACAATAAAAACAACCGTTGTAAAGCCACCGTATAAAATTACACACAGATAAAAAATTGTTTCGAAGTCTTGCGTAATCGAATGCAACAAAAAGTATTCAAGTAAAAGTAATTTTTTTAATCAAACCTGATTAAAGCCTTTTTAAAAATAAAAAACGAGACAATCTACATTTAAGAAAAAACTGTGTTAATTACAATTAAAAATAAAAAAGTTTTAAGTGCCCGTAACTGACAGATAAAAAATATTTTTTGTAATTGTTATAAAACCTACTTAAAGCCGGCTACTGACCTTCAGTTTTAACTGCACAGTTTTATCTTTACAGTTCAACTGCGCAGTTAAAACTGACTTGTGTGGGTAAAACTGAGAACTGTACATTTAAAATTATGATAAAACTGCGCAGTTTTAGCTGTACAGTTAAAACTATGTCTATACCTTTCTCTCTTTATGTAGCCTTCTTATTTATAACAATAATAAGTCTAGTCCAAAGAGATATTATACATAGAGGGAGCACCATACTAATACCACCACAGTTATTCGATACTGGAGGTCACTCGGAACTATATAAGATAGAGCAGGGGTCTCATTGGACCAAATTATATATCAAGAAGTACCAGGAACAAGGATGTTCTGTGTTTTAGAATAAATTTTATGAATGTACCAAACGAAATGTACCAAAAGAAAGTACAACAGTAATAACGCTGATTCTCGTTTCGGAATAAAGCGGACTGGGTCTGAATCCCTTTCTGGGTCATTGGAGTAAAAAGACAAGTATCCAATGCCTCATACGATTAAACAAGGTAAACTTGTTAAGTGACACTGGAATTCAATTCATTATTATAGCTACAAATCTGGCCCGTTAAGGCGCTGCTTTCTGTTAAGCCTTATACGCACCAGGGGGGGCGAACAAGGCTTTAGTTCTGTTAAAATATGAAAACCTTTCCGTAGAAAAGGACAAATATGAACCTAAGGTCATTTTTATAAGGTTATGTTTTTACGATTTTTTTTAAAGCGAATCTATGCGATCTCATAAGCCTTGTGGTTATACCATGGCCATACCAGGATAGTATTTTAGTCGAGTAGCAAGTAATATGTATCCGAACAAAAGATTTACTAATCTACAAATTTTTATTTTATATTACAACGTGACAAACTAGCAAGCGGTCACCTGGATTCGCTGAAAAAGCGGAGCGACCGCTGCCCATAGACATCTGCAACTGCAGATGCGTTGCCTACCCTTAATCTACGAAGGAGGAGACGCACAGCAAGAGTATAATACCTCTTCCTATGCGTCACATCCCCCGCCATATCCATTTCCCCTTCCCATCATTTCCTTATATGACTGACTATCTATTAAAAAACCGCATCAAAATCCGTTGCGTAGTTTTAAAGATAGCATACATATGGATATAGTGACAGAGAAAGCGACTTTGTTTTATACTATGTAGTGATTATAGATAAAGCCATAGACAATAGTCCAAACCACACTAGAGCCACGACTGCAACTCTGCGAAACTCTTCAACAAGATTAGAGGCGGACTCCATTTGCGGCCGCCATTTTGGCTTAAATGTCAAACTTGTAAAATGGATTCCCGCGTCGCCGTTGGGAGTTTAGAATTGTCCAGTATTGTTTGAGTTTATTATTAACAGAAAATTATATTTATTATCTTTTTTACTAGATGTTGTGCGCGACTTCGTCCGCGTGGAATTAAAAATGTCTATGTTACTCGGGGATAATGTAGCTTTCTAAAAGTGAAAGAATTTTTAAAATCGGCCCAGTTATTGAGTTAAAAGGTTAAAGGTTTCGACCCATGATGGGCTCCATTTTCCGCAACTTCACGACAAGTGCGTATTTAGCGTGAATACACATAACTTTGAATTTCATCGCCGATATATGAAGGTTGCATCACGATGTGTTCCTTCACCTAAGATCATCGGTAAATATGTACATATGAAAATCGGAAATCGAAAAACACATTAGTACAAGGCGGGATTCGAACTCGGGACGTGCAATTTACAAGTCAAGAGCTAAACCCCTGAGACACCGACGCTCTAATTACGCAGTTATTGAGTTGTTTCAATATATACAAAAATACAAAAAAACATACCGCTTTATTCCGAAACGTGAATCAGCGTTATTACTGTTGTACTTTCAACGTTTGGTACATTCATAAAATTTATTACAAAATACAGAACATCATTGTTCCTGGCACTTCTTATGATACAATGATCCAATGAGACCCCTGGTCTATCTTATTTAGTTCCGAGTGTCCTCCAGTATCGTATAATCGACGACTTATTGGTCCTCGTTTATCGCAGTACTTTATAAATTTTTTCGGTATAAGTGGGATAGACTACTATGTTTTTTTTTTTACCGAGTTGCGGTAAATAGCTACTATATTTTACTAAACTCTTAAACGTGGTATTAATATAGTAAAAAATGTATGAAAGTAGTAATTTTAGTAATAAAAAGTATAACGATTGGTCACATTCGACTACAAAATCAAATTCCAGAACCACTCGACCGTTACGTTTAAAAAAAAGCGCAACAAAAAATGTGGGAGCGATCGAACTCTACGAAAATTGGAGCATAAAATGACGCTTTGTAGTAAGTTTTTATTTAATTAATTTCTCTTAGATTTTTAACATTTATATACCATAAAATAATCGTGTTCGGTTATTCTATACTAATATTATACAGGGACAAAAATGTATTTTTGTATTCATTGAAATAAGTTAATAACTGGGCCGATTTCAAAAATTCTTTCACTCATAGAAAGCTACATTATCCCCGAGTAACATAGGCTATACTATTTAATTGTATGCGGACGAAGTTGCGAGAAATAGCTATTTTAAATAAAATAACAACTAGCCCACGTTCGTACGGGCGTTTTTTTAACCGTCTCTCTCATACGAAGACTTTATAACCTTCTTTCTGAGTCTTTTAAAAGTATCACTTGTTTCTTTCACCCAGCGTGCAAAATGCAACACTACTATAAAAAGCGTCCCGATTTAAAAGCGTCGCTGTAACGAACAGGTAGATGGAACTACAATATAACTAACGCGCGTAACTCAGAGGGGTAGGCAGAGACAACGGACCTCCATTTGGCACGATCCTGACACCTCTCTCGCTTCTACATTCATACAGCTACGCATGCATCCACGACGGTTACGCGTACTCTTAATACCGGCCTTCTTGAGTAATTCTTCAATTTGATCGGTATAATTTCGTCTCGGGCGACCCCGTCTATTGGAACTATATCCGCTTTATTCCGAAACGAGAATCAGCGTTGTGACTGTTGTACTTTCTACGTTTGGTACATACATCAAATTTATTTCAAAATACAGAACATCCTTGTTCCTGGTGCTTCTTATGATACATAATTTGGTCCAATGAGATCCCTGGTCTATCTTATTTAGTTCCGAGTGTCCTCCAGTATCGTATAATCGATGACTTATTGGTCCTCGTTTATCGCGGTACTTTATACATTTTTTCGGAAACGAAGGGTATTTGTTCTATTTCAATGCTTTTTTTAACGCGCGGTATAAAAACGCTCGTGCGAATACAGACACAAGCAGCATTTTAGGGCTCACCAAAGTGTATTGAATCCATTGTTTTTTTTTTACAAATAAGCAGTGAGTCAACTTCAGACTTAAAAAATGGCGATGACCTAACTCTGTTCGTTTACATTTCGAATGTAGAAAAAGGTAGATATTTGACGATCGAATTATGATTTTTTTTGAATAAAAAAATTGTCACCTCGGTGCTGACACGAGTATAGTTTTTTTTGAGAGGGACTAATTACTTAAAACATTAGTTCGTTCGGAGTTCGTGGATTCAAAAGTTTGAGAAATTCTATTGAAAATGAAAAAAAGGTTTTTAATGAATAATTTTTTTGATTTTCGCTATCGAATCGCTTTGGGTAGGCCCCCTGGTCTACGGTTTTACTATACATTCTAAATGCTCAATTATTTAGTGCTAATTATAGTATAGTTTCTTATAGTTAATTGTGATTTGATATGGTATTAAATTAAGCTCGAGGTCACCACCTTCTCTTGAACTATCATTAGCAGAGCTATGTAACTTAACCCGTAACTAATGTGCTGTTAAGTGTAACTCGATGGACTGTTGCCCGCGTGTTTGCGATTTAAAATGAAGGCAGACATGACGCACGCTATACCGTGCCATGCCCGGGCGCAGACCGTGAATGTGTCTAGAAACGCACGAGCCCTAGCTGGGTGCACGGAGCACGATGAAGCTATATTTTGTATTGACGTACTCACAGCCCGGCACGACACGGTATACAGTGATGCAACGTTGCATAACTACTATACATAACTATACATACTCTAACAGTGGTAGAGCCCGCTTTAACATCTTCGTATGAATTGTCCGGTTCGGTGAAATGCCACGACCACACAGAAGACAGGCGTCAAATGGAAGCTATTCCGTGTTTCGTCTTATGAGTGTGGTGTCGGAGGCTTAATTTTAGCGCACTTTCCCGTCCTATCCTTTTCTTATAAGGAAATGATGGCAAGGGGAAGTGGATATGGCGGGGGAGGTGCCATATAGGAAGAGGAATTATCCTTTTGCAGTGCGTCTCCTCCGTCGTAGATTTAGGGTAGGCAACACATCTGCAATTCCAGATGTCTATGGACAGTGATCGCTTCGCTATTTCAGTGAATCCAGGTGGCTGCCAGCTCGTTTTCCACTTTATAATATAAAAAAAAATCATTCATAGAAACAATGGAAATTCGCTTATGACTAAAGTAAAGGAAAGAGATTTCTAAACGATGTAGACATTTTCTCCAGCCATAGATAATAAAGTTGTTAACAAGTTTCCGAACGCTACCATCACGTAGGAAGTCAAATCATACCATTTAGCACTTCCAGACACTTAAAGCGCTTGAGGCAGCACAGATTAACTAAAACAAGAATTTATATTTCTAGATGAGACATGATTATCTGTGCTAAATGGAAAGCATATGTCGTGATTTCTGAAAGTGACAATTCCATTTTATTATTATTAACACAAATAACTAACTAGTATTTATAAAATAAATCCCATAAAAACAGTCACTACTTTGTAAAAAACAAAAATCAAAACTATTTCGTCGACTGTCTAATGTCTATAAAGTGACAGATCAGTTGCATAGATAAAAAAACATCTCGCGCAACCATAGATAACGGATAACTAGACGCGATCTCACGAACTTATAGCGCTTTCAATCATTTATACAACGCATTTTCGAACGTAACTCAATAGCGTCTTACATCCATTACAACTTACAAGATTTATTATCAAATTAATTTACTATGCTTTGACTTTTAAATAACACGACCTGGCAAACGCGCATTGTCAACGAATAAGATCTACAATTGGTTGCTTGTGTCATCGTTTTCTGCACGGTCCCAGCTACCGTATATGGAAAGTGTGCAATGCACACGGGCGCCATCATTAAGGGGCACCAAAGCCAAGGGCCAAAAAAAAAAGATCTGCCATCAAAAAAATAATTGAAAATGCTTAAGGGGCCCCAAAACCTTTTTTTGCACACAGCCGCAAGTAGCCCTTACGAGTGCCATAGTTTTCTGTACGTACAACGGAGACTTTGTCTAGTCCGTTCATCGATAATCAAAGTCACAACGAGTTTTCGATTCGTTTCTGAACGCAAAAGTCAAAGTGAAACAGATCTGTATACCATAGACAATAAAAAACAAAAGTGTAATTTCCGAACGCATTCGAAAGAACGCGTCGATGTATCATTTCATTTTATTTCAAAATTCGAACGCTTTTTTTCTTTTTTTTTATATCGTTCCGTCGATAAGTTTATGGCATTTTGAATTTCGGTTTTTAAGGACTGCTACACAATGAATTAATTAAAATTGCGTTAAGAAAAATAAAGATAGACACGGTAAACATAACAAGTCTCCTAGCTATAACAAAATAGAAAATGTTAACGAAACCTTTAAAAATATAAATATTCCATCGTAATTATAAAATAAAAACCAATAACTATTGGAATGGTACAACATCAATTAGTAAATTAAATCTCCAAAAAAAATGATTAAAAAATAATAATAATGTCAGTCGTTAGTCTGTAGTAAGCCTTACACGCTTTGCTCGATAACGACTCTAATGATGACCACAGGGAAAATATAAAACGACCACCAAAAAAAATAATCGTAACACCAAATTGATTTACCCAAAACAAATATAATAAGAACAAAAAAAATAAAACTGTACCAAACATATGATACTCTAAATTAAAATTCATCTACCTATTTAAATCACGCTTCCTTCAGAAAAAATATTTTCACATCAAAATTAATAAATTAGCACCTAATTTCAAACATCTAATTTTTGTGCTTTTATACCCAAATATATTGTAAGTCAACCTAAAAATGTATGCATATAACCAAATAAAATATATTGATACCAAATTATATTATATTATATTTTATCCGTCCGTTACTGCAGGGCACGGACGCACTCGCTGCGCCGCTCTTTGTTATTCGCGAGCTGTGACGTTGCGCTTGATGGTTGACTGAAGTGCTTCTAAAGTAAAAAATATGCAGATCTCACTAATATACAAATTTTTCTATTTACTTTACTAATTATGAAGATTGTTTTACATCGTTTAATTTAAATTAAATTAAGAATAAAATAAAAAACAAACAGGTAAGTTAGTACCTTCATAAAAAATAATGATATAGGTCTTTTCAGGTCCTATATTCGTATACGCTTAATCCAAATATGTGTTACGCTAATGGTAATTAATTGAATGTTATTCATAATTTTTAACCATTATTGACATATGAAATCATTGTTGTTTAGTAACTTTCATTGCAGATCAAATAAAATTTAAATAAATAAATAATCAGCAAAATGAGAGCTAAAAGTAATCAATTGGTCACATTTAACGGTGATTAAGTATTAATACTGCAACCTTGTTACCGATAAAAGTAATAAACTGCAACAAAAAAAAATTGGTTGCCTGTAAAGTCGGTATACGGGCGAAAGTTTAACGTGACAACGACTTTGAGTGGTAAAATAATTTTAATGTGAATATTCATTCGTATTACTATACGAATGAATATTCTTCCTACTGGAAGAAGGATGAAATAATAGTAACAATTTAAAACATTAATTTATACAAAGAATCTTGCACTGAATTTCTTATTAACAAAATTTCATTTTTACCTTTACACATACATACGTATTTATATGCTGACGATGCTTTGCCACAGTATAGGTCCTATGCCTATCTCTCTCACTTCTCTTTCTCTCGTTCTGTCTCTCTCGCTCTTAGGCGGGCTAACCGTGCTCGAGTGGAAGGGACGCGTGCCTCTCATTCGCTCTCATTGTGAGCGCATAACGCGAGCGGAGCGTAACGCAGTTTCTTGAAGTGTCACCCGGCAAACCAATTTATAAGACGTTATCACGTCAAAACCAAACTGTATGGGTTGGGTTAAGTTTAGGATATTTAAAATTAAATAAAAGTCTAGGTTATGCGTGAAACGCCCCTTATGTCACTCCCACATACGTCAGCTAAAATAGATACTAAAGAAATAAAATAGGTGAACAATAATTTAAATTGGTTATATTTTACTATTTTAGCACAAAAATATGTAACATATTTGAGTGAAATTTTGCATTAAATTGAGGTTATAAATTAGGTGCAACTTTATTATTTTTGATGGCAAAATGATTTTTTTGGTGATAATTTTTCTATTTTGATTGAAAGACTACAAATATTTTGGTGGTAGTTTTTATATAAATTGTGGATCGAATTTAGGTGATGATTTACTTTTTTTTGCTGATAATAAATATTTATTTTGGAGATCAAATTTATTATTTTTGGTTATCGTTTAATTACAAGCCATGACCACAGATGATAAATCATCAGCGTCAAAAATATTCTAAAATTATTTATTGAGTGAAGAAAACTAATTGATATAAAGAATTGATGTACAAAAAACATACAAAGACAACGAAGTGGCAAACGAGCAAGCGGCCACCTGGGCTCGCTGAAATAGCGAAGCCACCGCTGCCCATAGACATCTGCAATTACAGATGCGTCGCCTACCCTTAATCTTCGGAGAAAGAGACGCACAGCAAGAGGTTAATTCTTCTTTATATACGTCCCCTCCTACGCCATATCCACTTCCCCTTCCCATCATTTCCTTATAGGAAAAGGATAGGAAGGGAAAAAAGATTAAAATGAGGCCTCCGGCACCACAGTCATCAGACGAAACACGGAATTGCTTCCATTTGACGCCTGTTTTCTATGTGGTCGTGGTATTTCACCGTGCGAGCCGGCCAATTCGTGCGAAGATTTTAAAGCGGGCTCCACCGCTGTCATGTTCTACAACTATACCAAACAACCAAGTTTCGGAGATACCTTCAAACATGCATACATCGTAACATTCACATTTATAATATTAGATTGCCATTCTGTTTTAAAACGTTTTATAACGCAGTATAAAACGTACTACTAACGCCATCTATTGACAACAAAATTAAACTTCATCCAAAGCTGAAACGATCTTATAAGTGCAATTAAATCCTAAATACAAAATAAAGCATACGTTTTTAAACCTAAAAACCTTTTCGTACATAACAATGCACTCGGACTGGCCAGAGTTAATTCGACCACAATCAGCCAAAGGACTTTAGACCAATGAGGATTAATTTGGATACGATAAGTGCTTTCGGATAAAGAAAGTATACTGTTTTAAACACTGCTATATTCGGAAACGAGAATCAGCGTTGTTACTGTTGTATTTTCTACGTTTAGTACTGTGCGCTTACCCAACATGCTTTTCGATAAGTCCAGGTTGCATCACGATGTTTTCCTTCACCTAAAGCATTGTTCGCACCAGAATAGTACTTTAGTCGAGTAGCAAGTAGCATTTATCAAAACAAAGGATTTACTACTGTTCGGACTCGTCTAAGTCTAAACCTACGCACTAGGGTAATAATTTAGTCACTAAACGTGTCCGAACAGCAACGCTTTAGTAGAATAGATTAGTAAATCCTTTGTTCGGATACTTGCTACTTGCTACTCGACTAAAATAATATCCTAGTGTGTACAAGGCTTAAGAGCGTCGGGTAAGTAATTAAGTAACTAAACATATTCAAACAGCAACATTTTAGTAAAGCAGATTAGTAAATCCTTTGTTCGGATACTTGCTACTTGCTACTCGACTAAAATACTATCCTGATGCAAAGCTTAACATCCCATACTAGCTTACGCAAAGAAATTAATTCCCTTATTTATTAAATAAAAAAATATATTTTGTTTTAATCCTGACCTATCCCCTTTTAGTTCGTATTATAGGTTTCCCCAAATAAGCAACCCTGCTCAGTTTACTATTAAACAATTTGGTATACACTTATTCAACACTCAGGGGATTTATTTCTGTAATACAGTCAAAGCAAAAAGTGTTATTGATACATTTACATTTTAAATGGAAAGTACTGTCGATTGAATAAGTGGGTTAGATACGTTGATTTATTTGTTTTTTTTTTATGTGGCGACAGAAGATAAAGTGCATGTCTAAGTGTATTTTAAGATTAAAAAAGAATGGTCCAAAAGTTGCATTATTTTTAATTTATTTTACATTATATTTAGTTGCAATGGAGTTGTCCGAATTGCTTTAAGCCTTTTAACCAGGATATTGTTTTAGTTGAGTAGCAAGTAATTTAGTAACTAAGCGTTTCAACAGCGACATTATAGTAGAGTAGATTAGTGAATCCTTTATTCGGATACTTGCTACTCGACTAAAATACTATCCTGGTGCGAACAAGACTTTAGAGCCGAAACACCGACATCTTGTGAATTTTGTTCGAATTTCGTACGATGTCATCAGTATTTCGCTTTTATTTGCTATATTCAGAGTTGGTTAATAGTTACTTTCTCGTACTGAATGTTTCCCATGCTGAATCTACACTAAGGGACTGCATTATTGTCTAATCAAGTGACTAACAGACATACATCTAGCCATTACTGGATATAGAATGACACAATTATTTCAATGTTTTCACTGGCTCATTCTAAATCCTTATCCTTACATAGTATAAAACAATAACGCTTTTTATGTCTGTCCCTATATATGCTTGAATCTTTAAAACTACGCAACGGATTTTGATGCGGTTTAATAGATAGAGTGATTCATAAGGAAGGTTTTCATGTATAATACATTCACAATATAGTAGAGTAACACTGATCATTTAGAGGTTTTTAATATGATGTCGTAAATTAACACTTTTTTAGCGCTTACATTGCAAACGCTGCAGTATTTATTATCAGCATTATACCGATTTGCACCCGTGCGAAACCGAGGCGGGTCGTTAGTAGATAAATAAAACAAAATTAACACTTTCCTGCGCGACTGTACAAATCCAAACATCGTTGTGAGCTGCGACCAATTCGCGTCAGTTTAACGAGCCGGGATTGAGTCGTAGTGACTTGTGAGTCGTTGTCAGTCGTTGCGAGGGTAGAGGTAAATTTATGACCATCTAGTTGATATAACACGCGTGCCATGAACTATTGACTATTAGAATAAAGTGGCTATTACTATGTCAATTACAGGACTATTTTAAATAGCCGAAAAAAATCTGGAAATCTATACTTGATACTAATAGTAGCTCAAAGAGATATTATACATAGAGGGAGCGCTCCATAGTGATTTGACGTTAAAATGCGTGCAGAGAAAGAAATTATTAAAACAAAAACTTGCCAGTATCATTAATTTTTTTTTGTTAATTTTAAAAATAAACAATATATTAAACTAAAACATTCATTAAAATGTTAATTTTCGTTTTTCATTATTATTATTTTATTTAAAACAATTTAAACCCAAACAATTTTTAACAACGACTATTTTTATTTCATGGTTGTTATAAATTTTTAATTAGCTTTTTAAAAAATTCTTAATTAATTTTAATAATAAACTTTAGTAAATACTATGAAATAAAAATTAATTTTGAGAAAAGAGGTTACATTCAAAGAAAATGCCTCACTTTTAGGCTTCGAGTGTTCCATCTATAGTATAATATAGCTGTGTAGAAGTAAAACAATTTATAAAATCGGTCGAGTAGTTTTTGAGTTATCAATACATACAAAAATACAAAAATTCAGACAATTCGTGCGAAGATGTTAAAGCGGGCTCTACCACTGTTAAATATTAAATAATACAGTACATTACAAATAATACAAATTGGATTAGAGGTCAGTAGGGATAAGAGATCTATTAGTTTGTGCCCCGGGAATTTGTCTAGTTAGGGGAGGTTTGGATGGTGTTATGTCACAAGTAGTTTTAAAATTTATTACTTTTTAAATTATTTGTAATTTTATACAAGCTTTTAAGCTAATAATTGAAGTGTTAATAATCTGTACTAATATTATAAAGAGAATTGTATTTTTGTATACAATGAAATAACTTAACAACTGGCCCTATTACTACATTATCCCTGAATAACATAGGCTACAATTTGTTTAATTCTACGCGGACGAAGCCTCGAATAGCTAGTTTTTAACATATTGATAAAATTTTGCATATGTTGCACACGTTCTAGTAAAACGCTTGTATGTAAAACTACTAAGTTTTTTTTAGTTGCGCGCAGATGGAGTCCAGGGTGACAGCTAGTAATAAATAAAAATTAATTTAAATTATAGGTCTTCAAGGATATTATGTCACTCGGAAAATATGTGAACTAACAATGTCATCTTGACAGCGTCACATTTTAACCAATCAGGGAAAGGCAGCTGAGGGATTTTGAAAGAAGTTAGGAAAATTTTACCTATTGTTACCGCTAAAACTTTGTAGGCGCCCCCCTGTTAATGTTAAAAAAGTGCCAAAATACCCTTGTAGGGCTATACATCAATGTTTAATTAAGGATAACTAGAAGAAATTTGCTGCTTGATTTCTGCATAACAACGACCAATGTTAACAGAATCAAAAATGCCATAATGGGGTGGATATGTAACCGATATGTTTATTGCCTGTCACATTGACACTCAATTGAATGTGTCACAGTGACAGTTGGGGAGACGATGGCGGCAAGTAATGTCAAATTTGACATATTAATGTCGTGTTTCTAGTGTTGGGATTTCATCCGGATAAAAACTCGAAATGGATAAATACTCATAATTTCTATCTTTTCGCCGTGATTTTTACCAAAAACGTGGATAAAAACTATCTGTCATTTCATAAATGTAATGTAACATAAACATGGGTTTTTATGAACAAACGAGATTGGAATAAAAGAATAACAAAAATAAAATTATATCTAACATGCTTTGTTAATTAATTTAATGACGAAAACCACTTTTGAATGCAAAATTATTAGGTACTTCCGCGTATGTATCGGTCTACCAGGATCTGATGGCAAAAAGGGAAAAAAGAATTGACCCGTGCAATACTGGGGAAATTGGAGTAAAACGTTTCGATACTTTGTTTTCCTAATCATACGGGTTTTTATCCGTTTCGGATAAAAACCCGTATATTAAATAGTAACAAATTATCACTTATTTCTTGCTTTAATCTATACTTAATATTATAAAGAGAGAAACTTTGTATTTTTGTTTGTATTGAAATAACTTAAGAACTACTGGGCCGATTTCAAAAATTCTTTCACCTTTAGAAAGCTACATTATCCCTGAGTAACATAGGTATAATGTAGCTTTCTAAAGGTATACTATATTACTTAATTTCACGCGGACGAAGTCGCGCAAAACAGCTAGTATGATATATGAAGCTTGAAATTAATGTGAATATTTTGGTTTTTTAATTTTATAAAGAGGCAAACGAACAAGCGGCCACCTTGAGTCGCTGAAATAGCGAGGCGACCGCTGCCCATAGACATCTGCAAATGCAAATGCGTTGGCTATCCTTAATCTACGAAGGAGGAGACGCACAGCAAGAGGAAAATTCCTCTTCCTATACGTCCCCTCCCCCGCCATATCTACTTGCCCTTCCTATAATTTCCTTATAAGAATAGGATAGGAAGGGAAAGTGGACTAAAATTAGGCCTCCGGCGCCACAATCTTCAGGCGAAACACGGAATCGCTTCCATTTGACGCGTGTGTTCTGTGTGTGTGGTATGTCAGCAGGCGAGCCGGACAATTCGTGCGAAGTTGTTGAAGCGGGCTCTACCACTGTTAAAATCAAATGAATAAGTGATTATTTTGTATTGACTTTTGTTTTATATCATTTAATAAACAACAATATTTCAATTGTTACAGAAGGGGGATAAAACTTCGTCAGCTGACAGACGGCGGCCATCTTGTTCAAGTTATTTATACACCGGATGACGTAATACAAGATTGTGAATATCTAGCCGATATTAAAACGACAAGAAATTTCCTTAAAACTTTAAGAAAAGAATTAAAATTAGCACTAGAAGAGCAAACTTATAGGATTTTTGAGAAAAACGACAATGAAGATGAACGTTTTTACCGCCATTTTGGTAATGTAACTTTGAGGTTATTAAAAGGTAATGAAAAATTACCGCCAGATATCGCTAATTGGTTAGATTATGGCAGATTAAAAATGGAATGCTTGGAAAGGCATGAAGAATTGACTTATATGATGTCAAATAAAAATAAAATTGGTGAAGAAGTTTTAACGAGGTAATTATTAGTTTTTTATATTATGGAATTATAAAGTTATACACTTTTTTAATTAGATGCAAAAATATAGGGCTGTCACATATCTTTCTATATTTTCGGGTTGCCATATACAAAATTAAAGTTGAAATTGGTAGTTTTCTATTGATTAGATATTTCGTTAAAGCGTATAACTTTATAAATGTTGTATAGATGGCAAACTTATCTGGCCCGGTAAAAAAAAAGGTTACGAATTTAAAAAATTGTGCAAAATAATAATATTTATTTTCTTCACCCGAAGCTCCCGTCCCATTATAATACTCGCTGGACTCTGACCTGTTGACTCGTGTATGAACCGTATGCAAAACGAAAAGTGAAGATATTGGTCCCAATCCTATTGGTGGTAAGAAACAACCTTTGCCAGGTATCTGTTAATGGTTCTATTTATTCGCTCCACTAATGGACTGAGAATGTTACGCTGTAGTTCTTGTTTTCCGGGTTTACAACAGTGAAGCGACTGCTGCCCATAGACATCTGCAATTGCACATGCGTTGCCTACCATTAATCTACGGAGGAGTAGACGCACAGCGAAAGAATAATTCTTTTTGCTATGCGTCCCCTCACCTGCCAAATCCACTTCCCCTTCCCATCATTCCCTTTTAAGAAAAGGATAGGAAGGGAAAGCGGATTGAAATTAGGCCGTGTCACACACTCTGTAATATTGCGGATTAGAAGTTACTTCCCCGGTCCGTATGCAGCTCTAAGGGAACACCAAAACAATATATCCATAGTCATCTTATCCTGTCTTATGCGTCCATTCCGAATTATATTTTCTGACAGAACAAACCGCGACAACAGCACTCACCGGGCCAGATAAGTTTGTGGGACTTCATGTAGTTAGATCAATGAATGCACCCTTTTATTATCTATGGTAATTTTATATCACAGGTTATATAACTTTGTTCTTCACAAAATCTTTAACGACAATGCAAGGACTTCTTTTTTCATCGCCATATTTTTTTTCCTTTTCTCGGACATATTGTGACTAATCAATATCGGGTTATTTATGAGCATTATTGAATTTATTGTATAATATTATTTGACTTTAATTAACACGAAAATATATTAATTATGTTACACATACAAACAAGAAACTAACAAATACGATCGGTTATTAAACAAATTCACGTAATTTATTACATAAAAAAGTATTTTATTTAATACTTTTTACATTATATTTTTATTAAAGACTTTACATTTTTCTAATATTTAGCACTAGCAACCCGCCCCGGTTTCGCACGGTTGCAAAACTGATACTAAATACACTACAGAAAAACTGTGAACATTGTATATAACAGCCATACTAACAAAAATGGAAACCGTGCGAAGCCGGGGCGGGTCGCTAGTTATTTATATAAACCTTCCTTATCTATTAAATAAACCGCATCAAAATCCGTTGCGTAGTTTTAAATATTCAAGCATATATAGGGACAAACATAAAAGGCGTTATTGTTTATACTATGTAAGGATATAAATTAAAATATAATAAACGACAAATCTTATTGAATAATAAAAGGAAAAGTAAATATAAGGCAATTTGCTGACCTACGATCAAATACCTCTGTGCTTTTTTACATTTTATTTCTTAACTTAGCGTGTCATACAAAATGTTACCAGTAATTAATTTAAAGCTACCAAAAAAGTTTTGTTTGGCCAACACTGATTCTTCTCCGAGCGCCATTCCACCAATCTAATGTCATTAATCTAACATTTCTAACTTCCATCGCATGTAATCCTAATAATTTGCAAGTAAAATCTTACCGATATTAATATATAACTAATAGCAGGTCACGAAGATCATTGAGGGAGAACTTTATAATGCCCGGAACGAAATGGTGCGGAGCTGGTCAATTAGCTGAAAAATACAACGAGTTAGGCGACGATAGCGATGAAGATATTTGCTGTAGGGCCCACGATAACTGCAGGGCCAACATCGGCGCATTCAGAAAGCGCTTCGCCTATTTCAATTATAGGCCGTATACGATCTCGCATTGCCGTTGCGATAGGAGGTTTGTTTTTTTTTTGTTGGAATTTCTACCGATTTGGTAGGTTTTTTTTGAGTTGGGTTTTGGTGGTGGTGATTTGGATTTGTTCGGATTGATTTTAATTATTTTTAATTTTACTTTGTTTAGTACATTTGTAAACATAAACAATTTGGTACTTTCAAAATTAATTATTTCACCGTGGAATTAGTAAGAATATTTTAGAATCTATATTTTTTTCCAAATTAAGAAAACTTGTCTTGACAATACTTGTATTGATGCCACAAAAATTCAAAGATCAAACATATTTGACTGTAATAAACATTTTTTATACTTTTATCTGTGATTTTATAAAAATATCCGAACGTGTCCAAGGCTATTCTTTCCCTAGCAACCCCACCTTTTTTAAATTAACCAACGGCTTTTTTTCATTTTGGCGGGAGGAAAATCACATCTTTTTTTGGTCTGGTAACACTATGTTTGATTTTGGTTTATCTTTTAAATACGTGTGCTTTAAGACTCCACTGTAAATAATTTCATATCAACTTTGTAAATATATATTTTTTTTATAATAATTGGTATAAGTAAATTACAAATGCCACAAGACTATTTGCTATCTCTGTTTAATTCTTAGAACATGAAAGGGAGTACAGGTGCTAAAATCAGTTCTAGCACTTCTAGCGTCCTGGGTGAGATTCTTGCGGTGCCCTTTTTAATAATATAATTTTAAAGGAGTGGAGTCTCCAGGGTCATGACAGACTGTGATTCGCAGACCTATGGCGGGTGTGGAAGTCACACCTTACTGTGGTACACGACAGTTAATTCTATTTTTATTATTAGTTCGATCACATCACCAACCGCTACTATCAACCCCAAAATGGCCATAATCAATGGGCATAAAATAAAATGTCTCATGGTCTGTCCATTTATGAGATGCCAGTGGTGTCAGTGCAGTCGAAACATTCCTAATAAAAATAACAAAAACTAGAGCCATTATTCTATTAAATAAATCTTTAGGTTCCTGGTAAAGATGGTCATAAGAGATAAACAGGGCGCCTTTATTGTGGTACTTAATCATAAACTTTAATGTCCAATCAACGTCACAGACTTAAAATATTCCCACGAATAGTCAAAGATGTCCAGCCCAGTGTGAGTTGCTATGGGTTGGTTCTGTCTGAAAATGCACCTACGACATAGACATACAAAACAGCATAAAACGAAGGCAATAGTAGACTCGTGCGGACGAGTCTACTATTGTCGCGCACATGGTGGTGCGAATCTGCAATTTTAGTATCTAAAGCCTTACGTCTAACAGTACGGAATCGTATAAAATAAATAACGGTAATCGTGAAAATCGTTAAAATATTATTATAACATAAATTTAACATCGGCTTGATCCCTTTTATTAAACTGATATCTACTTTCACATCGTCCGAGATATAAAGATATCCGATCTCCGTAATTAGCGGTGCCATAGACAACTTTTATTTATTTTCCCTTCCCTAAGTGCGCAATAAAGTAATAAAATCCAGTGATCTATGGTACATTCGTTGACGCGTCGACTTTATTACTCAATCTAATTCTATGACCAATAACAATTATTATTTACTACCATAAAATGTCGGTGGTCTTACTGGCAACATTTAAAAAGAAGTCATTGCATTGTCGTTCGAATTTTAAAATAAATACAAATACTGGCCGCAATAAAAAAATGATATTGACAGAAAAAAACGGGACGCTATGGATCTACTTCGGGTGCCAGGCACAAAATGGTGCGGCAAAGGCTTCTCCGCGACACATTATTCCCAACTTGGAGGTTATACACGTACTGACAGATGCTGCAGAGTCCACGATCTAAGATGTCCATTTTGGATCGGCGGTATGGAGAAGAAATATGGACTTTACAACTGGCGAATGAACACCCTAATGCATTGCCGGTGCGACGAAAGGTTCGTACAGATTAAAAAAATCTTTAAATGTCAACTGCAACTAACAGAAGCATGAATAATAACTGGTTTCAAGCACTTTAGCCCTCAAATTGTTCAGGCCATTAAATTCCAAGTTCTAACAAGTTAGGACTTAGTTGAAATAGTTAGAGTTGAAATTGTAGTAACGATTCGAGTATTGTTAGTAGATTTTTAGATTTGACAACTTGCAACACTCGATGTTCAATTGTCTATTGTTATAGAATAGCGGCGTCAATAGAATAGAATATTTTTATATTTGTATAATGTTTATTGCCTGCCAGTATTTATTATTTTTTAATTTATATTGCTTCTTAAATATTTATGTTGCTTTTGTTTTTGTACTGTTGTTGTAGTGTTGTAAATTGTTTTTGTAAGCAAATCAGCACATAGTCTCTACGTTGCTTACTTAATACAATGTCACATTTAGGCGATGCATCTATGACATTGGCCGTAAGCCACACGTAAAGAGAAGAAATTCAAAGATATGTGGATATATCCCTTATTGGTCCAGCGTTGACTATGGCCTAGTCAACCCTTGTTCGCACCAGGATAGTACGTTAGTCGAGCAGCAAATAATAAGTGTCCGAACTAACAATTTACTAATCTATTCTAATTAACTGTTACTGTTCGGACACGTTTAGTTACTAAATTATTAGCTACTTGGCTAAGATATCCTGGTGCGTTGGGTTTGGTGTAGGCTTCGTGCCTTTCGGTGGTGATGTATAATGAGCTGGTGATGATGAAGCCGCTTAGATTGCGTAACCTTGTACACAGAACTGATGGCCGTTTACACCAACAATCTCTAAATTTTAGGTAACCCTTAACGCATTTTAAATGTCACCTAAAACTACTTTCAGTGTCACTTTAGATATCAACTCAATTTAGGTATGAGTTAGATTTAGGGAGACCCTTTAGCAAAAAGACACCTATCTAAAACTATTTTAGGGGTTCGTTGGTGCGAAGAGACGTAGAAGACAGAGCCTGTGTTAATTATGATATTAATAAACTATTGAAATGTCAGCTATTCATACAAGATAAGTCTTCGTTTACTCTCTGGGAACATTATAATAGGTGTGCGAGTCACAAAGTGTGCTAGGATAATTTATGAGCACCAATTAGTTCGACCTGATATCTATTGTTTTTTTTTAAACTGTCCCCTTCGGCACAAAGGATGCACGGAGTTAATTGAATATAATTATAAAATTTAAGTCATTGGAATAATAAATTCAGTTACTCCAATAAAATCGATAGTATTAAATTAATAGATAACAGAGCAGAAAAGAGTACGGACCGCGAGTCTATAGTTTTAGTTTGTAATAAATAAAAAAATAGATAAAAAAATAATCTCAATAAAAATTTTATCTGTTAAAAAAAAATGTATTCACTCTATATTATTGTTTATCACTTTTAGCATGGCCCCCGTTATCATATATGCTATGCGTGCAATGCACACGGGCGCCAGAGACAAGGGCCTAAAAAAAATCATTTCTTTATTTTAAGCATCTATATAACATTAAAAAAAATCAAAATGCTTTAAGGGGCGCCGAAATTCAATTTTGCACACAGTCGCCAGTAACCCTTACGGGGTCTCTTAGTAGATAACAATTAAAGAAAGGGTGAACTTCTAAAAAAACATTACTAAACTGCTCCATAACCGTCGATGTTCTATCATCGATTCATATCTTTTTCTGACGACAGCGTTGTACTTTTTTATATTTATTTTATTTCATTTAAAAGTCATTTATTTTATTACTTCTTTTTCAACTACGAAGTCAAAGAGATATTATATATAGAGGGAGCAGTCCATAGTAGTTTGACAGCAAAAAGCATGCTAAATAAGAAATTATAAAAAATCAAACCTTTGCTAGTATCATGAAAATTTTTCCCCAAGTTTGGGAAAATGTGATGTTTTTTTATTTTTTTTTAAATAAAAAGTGGAATAAACTAAAAAAAACATTATAATGTTAATTTAAATACAGCCAAACCTGGATAAGCGACAGTCTCTGGACCCGACGAGCTACCTCCATAACCGAGTAACTCGGATTAGAGAGAAACCTCTTTAAGCGAGACAAATATCGCGGTCCCTTGGAGTCTCGTTTAACCAAGTTCGACTGTACTAAGAAATGAAATTTAAATATCAGAAAACACGTTACATTCGGTCGATTTTATGTCAGCAAATGTAATGTAAAGGACAACACTGGAACACTTCCCTAAAGCCTTGTTCGCACCAGGATAGTATTTTAGTCGAGTAGCAAGTAGCATTTATCCGAACAAAGGAATGACTGTTCGTACTAGTTTAAGCCTAAACCTACGCCCTAGAGTAGTAGTTTAGTAACTAAACTTGTCCGAACAACAAGATTTTAGCAGAATAGATTAGTAAATCCTTTGTTCGGGTACTTGCTACTTGCTACTCGACTAAAGTACTACAAGGCTTTAAAGAGACCTCCAGCGGTCAACTAAAATGTCTCACTAATCATCGAATGCTCCATCTATAGTATAATATATCATTGTACGTAGGTATGTCTCAATTAATATGCTGTGGTGATTAGGAGGAACATTTGAGTCCTTTTTAAGAGATATTATACTGATTTGTGGTCATAATCAATTCTAGATTGTAGACGTTAAAAAGAAAACAAAAAAGATTGTTTTTTGTAATTATGCTTAATACTACATATGTGGAACGTCGGTGGCTCAGGGGTTTTCCTCTTGACTTGTAAACTGCAGGTCCCGAGTTCGAATCCCGCCATCTACCAATGTGTTTTTCCATTTTCATATGTACATATTTACCCGACGCTCTTACGGTGAAGGAAAACATCGTGATGTCTGCACATATGTAAAGAAATTCAAAGATATGTGAGAAGTCACGCAAAATACGCGCTAGTCGAGTAAAGGAAAATGGAGCCCATCATGGGTCGAACCTTACCTTACTACGTATGTGCATTTGCAAGATAATTTAGTGATTTGTCGGATTTAGAACTAAATATGTGTTTTGGAACTCATTTTTAATATTCTTTCATAGTCCTGAAATTAAAATTGAATTACCTATCTTATTAAATAGGGGAAGTGGATACGTCAGGGGACGTATAGGAAGAGGTATTATCCTCTTGCTGTGCGTCTCCTCCGTAGATTAAGGGTAGGCAACGCATCTGCGATTGCAGATGTCTATGTGCAGCGGTCGCTTCGCTTATCAACGAATCCAGGTGACCGCTTGCTCGTTTGCCACTTTATAATATAAAAAAGTGATTTTTTTTTGCCTTATACGGATTGCATAAGGACCTATTTTCTAACATCTATACTAAATTGAGATATATTTATAACAGTTATATTTAAATGAGTCATTAACACGAAAGGGATCAAGCCGTAGATTTTAAATAAATGGAACCGATATACTTAGAAAGAAAAAAGTAGTTGAGTATCATTTGAACCCATCTTCGATTTTATCTATGGTTTTAAAACGCTATAGTCGAACAAGGATGTCTGGCCTGTTAACCGTGGTATCCCGCTCGGTGACATACCACGACCACACAGTAGACAGGCGTGAAATGGAAGCAATTCCGTGTTTCGTCTGACGAGTGTGGTGCCGAAAACCTAATTTTACTCCACTTACCCTTCCTATTATTTTTTATAAGAAAATGATAGGAAGTGGATTTGGCAGGGGAGGAGATGCATACAGAGAGGAATTATCTGTTTGCTGTGCGTCTCCTCCTGCGTAGATTAAGGGTAGAATAAGCAATCTATAAACTTGTTTTTCGATTTTCGTATGTACATATTTACCCGACGCTCTTACGGTGAAGTAAACCATCGTGATGTCTGCACATAATGTGAAGAAATTCAAAGATATGTGTGATGTTGACCAACCCGCACTTGGCCAGCGTGGTTGAGTGTGGCCTAGTATCCTTTAGGGGTTAGGCTCCGTGTCCCTCGGTGGAGACGTATAGTGAGCTGGCGTTGATGATGATACATGGATCAAATCGTAGAAAGAGAAAGGTATAGAAATAATCATAGCTTATACGGTATAGGGACAAAAATGCCGGATACATATAAAGCTATGTTATAAAACAATAATATTCATCTCTTTTGGCCTTAGTTCACCCAAAATCCGCTTGGAGCGCCACAATCCCAAAGGGTATGTCACACTTGTCACAAAAATCGCATACGGAGATAGGGACCAGAGATTTATATCACTGTCTTTGTCACGCTACCTATATTTCCAATAAATGTGTCTTACTCGCTGTCAGTATGACATTAAATGTCAGATCTACTTATTGATCTTTGGTCTACTATAACATAGAAAACGGTATAATAGAGGGCGCTAGTGAGCTATATTTCATTACAACCACCGGGTCAGTTAATTTATCGGACTGTACGAATCTTTATAGATATCTTTGTATAAAAAAGTCAAGCATTCATATACTGCGTTAAAACATCTTGTTATGTTCTTTTTATTATATGTTATATTTAATTTCACACAGACGGAGCCGTGGGCGACAGCTACTACGACATATTATATAAAATAAACTAAGGCTTGTAATTAAACGATAACCAAAAATAATAAATTTGATCTCCAAAATAAATATTTATTATCAGCAAA
>QDHC01004690.1:119594-144761 GCA_013186455.1 Papilio dardanus tibullus | reverse complement strand
ATTTGGGTATAAAAGCACAAAATTTGATGGTTGAAATTAGGTGCTAATTTATTAATTTTGATGTGAAAATATTTATTCTGAAGGAAGCGTGATTTAAATAGGTAGATGAATTTTAATTTAGAGTATCATATGTTTGGTACAGTTTTATTTTTTTTGTTCTAATTATATTTGTTTTGGGTAAATCAATTTGGTGTTACGAATATTTTTTTTGGTGGTCGTTTTATATTTTCCCATAAACTAATAAGCAAAGAGATATTATACATAGAGGGAGCGCTCCATAGTAATTTGACGTTAAATAAAATGCGTACCGCGAAAGAAATTATAAAAAAAAACTTGCCAGTTTCATGAAAAATCCCAAGTTTGGAAAAATGTGTGGTTTTTTTAATTCTTTGAATAATAGAATAAACTAAAACATTAATTAAAATGTTAATTATCTTTTTACAATATTATTATTTTATTTAATACAATTTAAATTCAAACAATTTATAACAAAGACTATTTTTGTTTTATGGTTGTTATAAATTTTTAAGTAGCGTTTTAAAAATGTCTCGATTAATTATAATATAAAACTTTAGCAAATACTATGAAATAAAATTTAAATATGAGAAAAGAGGTTACATTCTGTCGACTTTTTATGTCGGCAAATGTTCAACACTAGGGGAAAATTCCCTACGGAAGATCTCCGGGGGTCAAAGAAAATGCCTCACTTTTAGGCTTCGAATGTTCCATCTATAGTATATCTTTGTTAATAAGCTATATACCGGTATAGAATCATTAGCGTACGGCTTCATTAGACTGAGTTTGCGATAAAAACGGAGATTTAGCATCGACGTAAGTTTATTTTAACGCAAACTCGCGTAGAGTAACAAATATCCACCCTACGAAAATCCATCGTTTAACAGAAAAGAACTTTTCCGTTCCGATTAATCCGTGTTATCTTCAATAAATGACAAAGAAACCAACCTTCTCCCTACACCTTTCCACCCTTATTTGACGTTAATAATTTATGTATTGTCAGAAAATGTAGTTAACCTCCAAAATCGCATTATTCACACATTATAAATCCTTCGAAGCGTGCTGATAACGCTTTCAAAGATGGCGGACGCATTGACAGCTGTGACAGTTTTGGCGCGGTTTTTTTTTACATGTAATTTTAAATATTTGTTTATTAAAGTATTATAGTTAATTATGTTTACTTTTATTAGATAAATATTCAAGTTGTGAATAATTTTTAAATAGCTCAGCAACTCTATACTAATATTAAAACGAGAAACTTTGTATTTTAAATTTTTGTATGTATTGATAAAAGTACTGGGCCGATTTCAAAAATTCTTTCACCGTTGGAAAGCTACGTTATTACCGAGTAACATAGGCTATATTTTTTACTGCCCCGCTGACGAAGTGGCCAACAAAAGCTAGTAAATTATAAAATTATTAAATGTTTTATAATTTGCACGAACTATTTTATGACGTTGTACCTCTCAAATAAATAAGTTCGAAAGTTTTTTTTTTACTCCAATAAGTACAGTTAATAAAAATCCTTGAAGACATACAAGTCGAGTACACCTGTTTAGTCTGTGCTTTCCGCGTCATTACGCGCCCATTCAAGCACACGCGCGATTTTCGAATTTCGAACGTCTAGCAAGATGGCGGCGTAGCTGTCGAATTGACGCCTGTTTTTTTTAAAAGAATTTGATAATGGAATTGCTTTGTGTTGAAAAATGAAATAATTATCTGTGCTTTAAAAACATTATTTGCTTTATTTATATTACGAAAATATAAAGTCCGAAGTTGAAATGTCTAAGGAACATAATTAAATAATGTTGCCAGCTGTAATTGGACGTATCGTAAAATATAAAAAAAAATATATCGTCTCAAAGTTAATCGGAATCAAACAAAGAACCAACTAACCGTGTGCAATTATTTTTCTTTCCTTCAAAGTTGAAGGCATACGGGCTAGCAAAACTACAACCTCTTTGTAAAACTCCTTGCTGACCGGCGCGTTCGGCTAACGAGTAAAAAAAAACAAAAGTCGTTCTGCCATTTTGTATTTTCGCTAATTCTTTTTCGGCGGTAATCCCCCGCTTTGCCAAGGGCCCGCATCGGGTCGGTGTTTGCCACTTGCTACTGTAACTAAGCCACTTATGGTTACACGAGTGATGGACTAATGTTGTTACAATTGTCGATATTTCATTGTTTTTTTTTAATTTTATTACGGTTCTTGAAAGCAAAGTTTATTTTTTTTTGTCATAAATATTTTACCAGTAATTTAAAATACTGTACTAATTTAGAGGCGCATATTTTGTTTTTAAATTAAAACAAAAAAAAGATATAGATGAATTGAGAACGTCGTCCTTTTGGAAGTCGGTTAAAAATAGAGAGAGACAAACGCCAATTAAAGTTTGATCAGACATTACTTTATGAAAGTAAATGGTTTAAAACGGCTTCTACAGGCTTTATGACTAAAGGGCTGGGTTGTCATTAATGTACACTCAATTAGCAGACTTACAAAAAGGAGAAGGTTCCCAATTCGTCTCTTTTTATATATTAATTGATGGCAAGCGAGTAAGAGGCAACCTGAATTCGACAAAATAGCAAAAAATACGGTGTGAGTATCGATAAAAGTTTTGTACTTCACTATAGAAGCTTGACCAGAACTTTGCCAAATGAAGCGAGAGAGCGGGCGACAATCCCGTCTCGGAATCATAGAGTAAAGCTAACATAGAGGGTGCAATATAGATTCAGCAAAAAAAATGATTATTCGGAACTCAAACAGGCTAATTATATTGATGATAAATTAATAAAGTTTATATCAGATAAAAGCAAACGTTTTTACAATTTAAAGGCTTACCACAGAGATAAAAAAATATCTTAAAATTTGTGCCTAAGATGACCTTTAGTGACAAAGTATTTGCGAAAATAAAACACTAAAACATGCAATCTAACAGTGTAACCCTTAATTAAATACATTATTTTCAACTACTAAAAAAACAGAGAACAATTGAGATCCTCCCCCTTTTGGAAGTCTGGTAAAAACGAAAAGAACAAAGAATAACACTATTTTCTCTACAGTTCCTTCTATTTTTCCTTTACTCTATGACAACACACGTCAAAGAGTATAAACCGCTACAAGGCGTCTCGTTAAGTGCTGGCTTTGTCAGCCGGCGCGCGGTAATCCGCAAGTACCTCCCGAAATCTGGGGAAAAATGTAATCGACGTTCGAAAAGTCAAGAAACGAAATAGTTGGATCATTATTTAGTACCTAATGTTTATTTTATTGGTGAACTAGTGACCCACCCCTCCTACGTTCGTAGTACAGGAAAAGGCTTTTTAAGTATATTAAATTACAATGAATTATTCGTACTCGAGCAATTATAAACATCGTAGTAAGTAACATAAGTGTTTTTCCGGACTGTATTCTACATCTTTGCATTGGAGATAGTGGTTCTGAAGATAACTTCTAAAAAGCATCCATCCAAACTCTCTCATTTATAATACATTCGAACCTGCATAAACGAGAGCTAGTGATCGCAATATTTGTCTCAGTTATAGAGGTTTCTCTCTAATCAAACTCTACCCGACTCTATCTCTTATTTAACCGACGCTCTTAGGTGAAGGAAAACAACGTTTGCGTGATGCGTCCTGCACATATCGGCACATAAATTTAAAAATATATGCGTATTCACGTATTCACGCATAATACGCGCTAGTTGGCTAGTTGCGGAAAATGGAGCCAATCATGGGTCGAACCTTACCTTATTTTTTTACACTCTAATCCGAGTTTCTCGCATATGGAGGTAGCTCGTCGTTACCACAGAATGACTCTCGCTTATAGAGGTTTCCCGCTTATCCAGTGTGTATTAGTAACAAGTAAGGATGAAAATGCGAATGCAGTAGTATCTTCTAAACTACACAACGGATGCCGATGTTTGACTCACATGCAGAACATAGAAAACATAGTCTATTTACTACGTTTTTTTTTACTATGCCTCGCGTATTAAGTCGCTAGCAAAACGTATTATAAAATAATATAAATCAGTAATATAAAAGAGTGAATATAATAGGGTTGTATATCAGTTGATGCAGGCGAGTGCCCTCCGATAGCGCTGCGTCTGACAGTCCGCCATTGATGTTGTGGAGTCCGCATTATAAAATAATGCATACACGTAATATTTTTGTTATCGTAAATTATCTATACTAATATTAACAAAATATAAAGCACTCGGCGAACAAGTTTACTTCTTCTGCCGAAAGTTCGCACCAACTATGGTAAAAAGAATATAACTTTCGAAGGACCACAATCTATACTAATATTATAAAGAGAGAAACTTTGTATTTTTTTTGTATTGAAATAACTCAAGAACTACTGGACCGATTTCAAAAATTCTTTCACTCATAGAAAGCTACATTATCCCCGAGTCACATAGGCTGTATCTTTTAATTCCACGCGAAGTCGCGAGCAACAGCTAATTATGCAATAAATTGCCACCAGCTATGAAAAATATAACATCATTAAGCGGCTTTCACTGTAGGCTTTTGCTGTACATTTTGGAAGGTTGTGCGAAATGTAGAAAATATAAAAGGGCAAATACAAATATGTAATATATATTATGTTCTCAATAAGTGAAAAATGTTTATTTTTGGGAATAAATGATTTCTCTAACGATAACCATAACTAACGACCCTCTCTATTTCAATGCTGCTTGCTGATAATAAATACATTACACAAAAACTATGAATGTTGTATATAACAGCTATACTAATAAATGCACCCGTGCGAAGCCAAGTCGCTAGTTATACAATCACTCTATCTATTAAAACCGCATCAAAATCCGTTGCGTAGTTTTAAAGATTCAAGCATATATAGGGACAAACATAAAAAAGCGTTATTGTTTTACACTATGTAAGGATAGGTACAATTTTAATACTACTAACTACTCATGTATTAATTTCAAATATCCCAAAGATGCACAGATAAACATTAATTAAAAAATAATTATTTCAAATAATCTATATACAAATTGGTCACTAAATAAATAAAATAACAAAGATATATTATACTGTAGATGGAACACTCGATACCTAAAAGTGAGGCATTTTCTTTGACCTCCGGAGGTCCAATGTAGGGAAATCTCCCTAAGTGTTAACCTCTAAATTACATTTGCCGACATAAAAAGTCGACCGAGTGTAACCTCTTTTCTCAAATTTAAATTGTATTTCATAGTATTTACTAAAGTTTAATATAATAATTAATAGAAACATGTTTAAAACGCTAATTAAAAATTTATAACAACCATAAAACAAAAATGGTATTTGTTAAAAATTGTTTGGATTTAAATTGTTTTAAATAAAATAATAATAATGAAAAACGATAATTAACGTTTTAATGAATGTTTTAGTTTATTCTACTGTTTATTTTAAAAATGTAAAAAAATTACACAATTTCCCAAACTTGGAAATTTTTTTCATGATACTGGCAAGTTTTTTTTTTTTTAATAATTTCTTTCTAGGCACGCTTTTTAACGTCAAATTAGTATGGAGTGCTACCTCTATGTATAATATCTCTTTGTAAAATAAATTATTACGTTCAAACATAGTAAACGTCATTTAAAAGGGCAATTCTCGCGCCAATTTATGATCTAAACGTCATAAAATGGCGGGAAACGATGACAGCCGGCGCCGGCAGTAAAAATGGACGATTTAAATGGGAAAAATGATTTCTTTGCTATTAGTTATTTTATGTATCTTGTAAGATATAACTTGGAAAGATAACCTCGAAAATAACAGCTTTGCAATTTTATAAAGCTTTCTTATTGTACATATTTCTGCATTTTGGTAAATCAAATGTCTTCCAAATAATCTTTATTTAATGTTGTAAAGAGAGAGTAACTTTGTATTTTTGTATGTATTGAATTAACTCAAAAACTGGGCCGATTTCAAAAATTCTTTCACCATTTTTCACATTAGAAAGCTACATTATCCCCGAGTAACATAACCTTATTATTTAATTCCACGCGGACGAAGTCGGGCACAAGAGCTAGTTATTAAATATATGCTTAAAAATATATACCTACCTAATCTAAGTTAAACGTTGTTCATTTAGACATAATAACCTCTATAATTTTATTAATAAAAACCGGAGATAGTATATTTTAGCCATATACTAATAAAGATTCCTTTTACGATTTTAGCACCTTTTAAATTCTTAACTGGCAACCCTAAAGAACTGTCGCATCGGCTTTTCACAGAGTAGCGTAAAGTCAGATGCTACAGATTATATTAATACTTATTGGTCAAGTGTCATTTTGATTTTTATTTTATGGTATCATTTTATTAAAGCGTTAAAATAATAATAGCCTTTTTAGGTGGCTCGCATGTTTCATATCAGATTTTTATTATGTTTTTTATCTCATATTTGAACTTTTTTCTATTTCAGTATAGTATTTGAATATTTTAGAACGTATGTGTGGTTTCTATATCACCAGTGTTAAATTAAAAAGATAATAAACGTTTTTATTTGGAAATAAAAAATGTATGAAGTATGTGTTTAAGGTTAGAATTAATTTAACACGCTGTAAATTTTGCTTACAATTTAAGAAACCATTATTTGGATATAGCTGTTGCTTGCTTCGCGCGGAATTAAGAAGAAAATAGCCTATGATGGCCAACAGTGATGTAGCTTTGTAATGGTGGAAGAAATTTTGAATTTGGTTCAGTCATTGAGGTATTTTTTTTAGTATAAAAATACTATTTTTTTTTTCGTTTATACGAGTACAATCTATAGTAATATTATAAAAAAGTTTTTTTTTTATATTTTTGTATGTATCGAAATAACTCGAAAACTACTTGGCCGATTTCAAAAAATCTTTCACCATAAGAAAGCTACATTATCTCCAACTAAAAAGGCTATATTTTTAAAATTAAGGATATTTTGTGGCATTAACTAATTTAATAGAAATTATAAATATTATTTGACTTATTTTTTATTAATTTCAGATTCCGTGCTTGTCTAAAACTCGCCGATACCTCGGTCTCAAATATGGTTGGAAAATTATTCTTCAACGTTGTACAAACGAAATGCTTCATTCTGAAACCTGTAAAGATGTGCACACAACGGTCCTGGTGGGGGAAATGTTTGAGAAAAGGTTACCAAAAGCAAGCATTTTTAAGAGATAACCTGCCGTATTAAAATAGAAAACAAACTTATCTGTCATAGCTATAGAGGCGCTGCTATCGCGATTAGTTCTCTCGAAATTGTAAAACTTCACAGTACAAGAATCTTGTGACTTTGACGCTATGGCGCTAGTGTGCTATTGATTTGACTTATGCCCATCGGGTCACATAAGTTTGTACTACAGCGCCATGTCTATGGTATTGTCAGTGTTGCTATTAGAAAAAATATTGCAGTTTCTGGTAATGTCAATTTAACGGTAATTATGATGTGATTTGTGTCTTATTTATTATTATGTCGTTTTCTCACTCCCATTACGGCATATTATTAATTTACTTAAATAGTATGAACTGTTACTTATTAATGTTTATTTATTTTTAACTTCCTGTGTATATGTACACTTATAAAATTGATATTCTTTAAATATGTTTTTTTAATCAAATGCAATAATATGTAAATATTGTATCATATAGATATTTAATATTTATAATATTTTATTAAGAACGTGTTCGTACAATCAGCTGCAGAAATAAAGGGACAGTTCAGATATACAAATATGAAGGAACTCCGAAAGACACCAGTATCACTACAATACAACAAAAGCCTTCAAATTAAACTAAGTAACCATACTTTACAAATACATCGCAACGTCGACATCGTCAAATATATGAGAGCATCCAAAGAGGCATAATTATAGCAACAGTCACAGCAATGGTATCGAAGCATCCAAAGTATGCAAAAATTGAGCATTAAATTTAACTCTATCGCTATATACTTTTCTGATACACTTTGAAATATCCTGCTTCTGTTGAAGAAACATACGTCAATATCATTTGAAGCTTTGATTCAAAATATTTTTCTACTATTTTGACGTATTTTTTGCATATCTGAACTGTCCCTTTATTTCTGCAGCTGACTATAAAAACGTGTCGATAATATTCAAAATGCTTTCATTACATTCATGTGGTAGGTCCTTAATACACGCAGCAACCTAAATCGACAATTTTAGTCTCCAACCAATGTGTGCAAACCAACATATGTGGCTTCATCTCTGTTCGAATATCTAGGAGATTGTGCATTGTACGCACTAGGATAGTATTTTAGTCGAGTATCAAGTAGCAAGTATCCAAACAAAGGATTTACTAATTTATTCTACTAAAATGTTGCTGTTTGGACACGTTTAATTACTAAATTACTACCCTAGTGCGTGAGTTTAGGCTTAAACGAGTCCGAACAGTAGTAAATCCTTTATTCGGATAAATGCTACTTGCTACTCGACTAAAATACTATCCTGGTGCGAACAAGGCTTTAGAGGCCAAAATCTGATATTTGTATATCCTTGTGAACAAAAAACTAAACTTTTACTAATAAAAGTAAAATTTACGTGTAGTTTGTAAAAAACATCCAGAACCTTAATCTACGCCTTCGTTAGACCGTTAGCGATAACTGACTTATAGGCCAAGATCCCGCGACGTTTTTATCTTCGTAATAGTATAAAACCTGCAAGTTTCCCTGTTTACGTGCCCTGTATAGATAGATATAACCGCCGGGTACGGAGTCTGGGTAGCGGTTGCTTTCGGAGATATCAGCCAGGAAAGTTGGAAAAATTACCTTAACCTTACTTACGTTAAAGTATAAAGGTCTATTTTTATATATGTTGTTACTGAGAATTTTAGAAGTCTCCTCCTCCATTGACGGACACTTTGGACGGTTGCTTCCCTGAGCCAGACACGCAAAACTCTAATTATGATAAGCGCCTACTAAAAATAAAGAGCACACGAATAATAAAACACGGAAGTCTGAATTTTAACTAATTTAACTATAAAAACAAAACCAGTAATTTCCAATGTATTTTTAGTTGTTTTATCAATCATAATAACTCTATTTTATACTAATTAAAATTATATTTTATTGAACTTTTACCGCCATCTGTAAGAAAGTTATAAAACCAAAAATATACGTAAGTTACGGTAAATGCGATAAATTCAGTCATTATTAATAATTACCAAAACTAATTTTGAGTAGTATTGAAAGTGATAAATCTATCATTGTGGCGGCCGTTGTGACTCTGTGGTACTTAACGTCTGCAGACGCGTCCGACTCCTATGCAATTGTTAGCGGTCTTTGAGGCACAGATGAAACAGATTTGGCGCGGACGTTAGAGGACCCTAAAAATCAATATCTAATTTTAAACACTTAATATGAAATAAACAATTTCGACCGCTTTTTAACCGACTTCCAACAGAAGGAGGTTATCAAGTCAATGAGTTTTTTTTGTATGTACAAGAATTACGCAGCGAGTTCTGATCCGATTTACGTGATTCTTTTTTTTGTTTGATTCAAAATAGCTGCCATTTGGTCCCATTTATATATATAAAAAAAACGATAAAGCAGTTTTTTGATTATTTCTAATAAACAAAAAAAATAAGATTTAATTGCAGCGATACGAACGTAAATTTCTAGTATAGATCAAACCTATTTAGACATAGATAATGACAAATATAAAAAAAATGACAAGACGAAATTATCTTCATGTTTATAGAGATAGAAGTATTATTTGGTGTTATGATGGAAGATAATTGTTTTACATGTCGTAAAAGTTATGGACCAATTATATTATTCTCTGACGAAACTTTGAATAGATGTAAAACTTTTTTAAAAGTGAGAAAAAAACATAATCTTAAATATAAAGGCATTATTTTGCCGAGTAACATAGGCTATGTTATTGAATTCCACGCGGACGAAGTCGCGCACAACAGCTAGTCACCGATAAACCTGAATTTTAAGTCTACTTCTAGTAACTATTAAAACGATTGAAAACTAAATTAAAATCACGATTACCGTAACATGTATGATAAGAATGATAAATTTGACAATTCACTCGACATTTTAGTAAGGATGCGTTGTGTATAATCGGTTAGAATACATTTCGATTTTCGATACTAGTTTATATAGAACTTGATATCGTTTATTAAGGGACTATTGTTTTTTACTTATAAAACAAAAAACGAAATAGTTTTTTCCTGTATCTCTTTCATTCATCAAAACGTAAGAAAGAATAAATTTTAAATAAAAAATCAAGGTGTATACAGAAAAATACAAAATTTGAAATTAATGTACTGTTTTTAATAACAGTTATTGTCACTATCTATGATAACAATTTTATTCAAAATAAATATTAACACCTAAATTATAATATTACGTTATTTTGTTGTTTTAATTTTATTACAATATCGATTTTCGAAACTTCTTGATTGATCGTTATTCCCATAAGTTTCTTCACTATGTGTCAATTTCAAACTTGTTAGAGATGGGCACAATATGTCACTTTAGAGAAAAGAGTGATTATATATATATTTTCGTCTTGGCGATATATATAAACCATTTTATCAGTAGGTCCACTAAACATTTTGAAATAAACTTAAAAAAATAAGACCATTTACAATTTAACAAGGGTTTTTAAATGGTTTGCTATACATCATTACGTTTTAGGTGACATTCATATATAAGGCTCGAATTATCTACATTGTTATTTAGTGCCTGTAGCACTGCCATAGCTGCAGTTAGTATGCGAATATTTTTGCCTACGGCCTTCCGTGCCGATATGATATATATTTAAAAAAATATATATATTTTTTAACTCACTTGCTCACTTCCCATCTCTAAAACTTATCATCTTTAAACGGAAAAGCGACGGTCCCTGCGTAGACTTAAGTAAGTACGGACTACTGAATACAGTAAGATATTTTTTTTATTTAGACACGTGTATTTCGAGTTCTATTTATCAAGCTGAGATGAAATTTGGTAGTGTACATTTTTGTAATATGAAGAAACTAAAAAAGGTCACGTTGTGTGTATTTTTGTTACTCACTTACATAAACAGCGAAGTATTTCCAGATAATATTACATAACTCGGACTAAACACTACTTTTTTTGCGATTTTCATTGACAAATCAACCTTGAAAAAAATTTTAAGCGATCCGATTTAGGACTGAGTGCGACAATATGTGTGTAAACACGTAATTAGCACTTATTAGTATTTACTTAGGAGCCGTCGATTTCTGGTTTTATAACTTTCTAACAGATGGCGGTAAAAGTGCAATAAAATATGATTTTTAATTTACTTAAAATAGATTTATTATATTGATAAAACATATAGAAATAAATTGGAAATTAATGATTGATTTTTTACTTTATTTTACAGTTACTTTTACGTAAAATGTTTGTAGTTATCTTATAAAATGGTTTTACGTATCTTTGCTTATTATTTCCTGTAGGATATCAGGTTTGGCGTGTCAGTCTGAGGAAAGCAACCTTCCAAAGTCTTCGTCAATGGAGGAGGAGACTTCTAAAATTATCCCGAACAACATATATGAAAATAGAGCTTTATACTTAAACGTAAATGAGGTCCCATTTTTTCCAACTTTGCAAACTGATATCTCCCAAACCAACCGCAGCCAGAACTCCATAGTCCGTGGTTATCTTTATCTGTATAGTACACGTAAACAGAGAAACTTCCAAGTTTTATACTTTAACGAAGGTCTGGCGATCGCTACAGACGGGGCTATTACGCCGAAGCATAATATCAGTTTTTATAACGATCTCGGTCTCATAAAGCAAAGGGTTACAAATATCAGCTTTAGAAAAATACAAGTGTATAGAAAATGACATAAAAAGAGGGCGCTAGTGAGCTAATTTATTTTACCACGTCTTCCTACTTTGTCGCAGTACATTAGATATAGTTTAAAAACAAAATAATTGTCTATGGCATATTGTGTTTAGTCTGTAACTCGAAGTTCCTGTTTTGACAATATTCGTAGTAAATAAAGTAATTGTCTATTCTATTTAATAAGTACTTATTAGTTTTTAGATAATTGTAAATTGTAAATGATTTATTAACTTCCTGTAGATGTATATGGAATAATAAAAAATATTATCCAAAATAATATGAATAGACTGGGAGGTTACATTACATTACGAACATCAAAAATGTACGGAATTCACAATGACGTTCGATATCTCACATGACAAGCACATGACTTATCGAATGTCATTGTAAGTTTTATACATTTGTGTCGATTCCATCAGCGATATCGGCAATCGAAAGATAATTTGGATAACATCCCAAGGTGGCTCTTCCCGCTAGGTGTAACGAAAAACTTTTAAGAAGGAAAAATGCTCTTCAGAGATCTTTGAATTGGGGCAGGCATACTATATTTATTCCAAAAATTAACTCCCGAATCAAAGTTACATGAAATACTTCATTTGTAGTTTATAAATCTATGGTAAAATCTTTAATATGTAGTTTTTCAAAATTGTAATGTTTCTCTAATTTAGATGTTCAAAGATGAATTGATATCTAGTTCACTGAATCTCTTAACTCTTTTTAAGGCAAAGGCGATATATTTATCACCATCAAAAATGTTGCTTATCTATTTATGTGAGTTATAAAAGGAGTCCTAATTTGTTGCAACTAAGGAGGTATGCCTTATTATAATTAAGAAATATATGACGCTTCTGTGACATATTGTTTCTTGGCGTCATTAGCTGTCAAAAAATTGCACCAATTTTAAAAGAAAATTTGTTACTCCGTGAATTCTTCTGCCTTATAAAGAGTTAAAATATTAAAAATGTATGTGAATATTAGGTAAAACTTGTTGAATAAACTTTTCATTGAATACAAAATGATGGATAATAAATATAACACCGTCTTTTATTTTCCTACTTTTTGCGTTGCTCTTCGCTCATAGTTGAACCGCACAGTTTTATCTATACAGTTCAAGTAGACAAAACTGAGAACTGTACATTTAACTGCGCAGTTTTGTCATATTTTTAACTGTACAGTTCTCAGCAGTTGAACAGAACAGTTAAAACTGCATTTAAAAATATTAGCTAACAAAAAAAATACAAACGAATTGAGAACCTCCTATTTTTGAAAGTCTGTTATAAATGAAGGTCAGTAATCGGCAATGAGTAGTGTTTTGCTATTATCTAACGCCATCTAGTGGTGGTGTTCCAAAGTATGAGTTAAAAACATTTCTGCATGTCAGCTATACTGCCATCTAGTGGTGATTTTCAGAGAATTTGCGAGTTTTCCACTAGACAATAGATGGCGCTATATTTCACTGCACGTTAAAACTTGCAATTTTCACAAGCTACTTGTTTTCAGTATTGGAAAAATAAAACTTCTTAATGATTTAATTAAAATTGTTTATTAAATATTTATATCAAAAATAAAACTCTCTAACAAACCAAATAAACCATTGTTATAACTTATAAAATACATTAACCATTATTAAAATTAATTAAATTGTAATAAAAATATCAAAGCTTTGCTTTATTTCTTCCCGTTTCATCTAAAAATTCAATAATATATTGTGACAATCTCTCTGGATTAGTAAAATGTACATCATGACCGCCATCTACCGACACGAGTTTGAAATATCTCATATTCTTATTAAGATCTGATATTAATTGATTTACTAAATCCCTCGCCTTTGTATAACCTCCATCAGATTGATTTGCAGAAATAAAAAGTGTTGGCGGACAATTCTGAGAGAAAAGACCATAATAGAAGTCCAAAGAACTGAACGTAGGCGCCAAAAGTTTCTCTCTTTTATCCCAAGAAAGCCTGTAAAAAAAACAAATATTAAAACCATAAAATAGTCCTAGTAGAATTAACAGGACAATGTTGTCAAGTAAACTAGTTATGTATAGCGCCATCGATTGTCCAGAAGTTGAATTTATAAGACCTATTACAATGGCCAACAATTTATAGCGCCATCTATAACCCAATAAGCGAATCAATAATTCATAATGCCATCTATCACCGAATAGCGGCACTAACATTTTTACCGCATAATACAAACAAAAAAATATTTTTAGCGCCATCTATTATCAAGTAGTTGAAAACTAGTTCTAGGTGTAAAGCTAAACTGTAACGCCATCTATTTAAAAATGAAGTAACGAATATTAAACGATAATAGTGACATCTATATTGTAAATATTAAGAGATTAATAATTCACTGTTCAATATAAAATAACATTTAATATAGATTTATATGTTAAAAATAACTATAAATTATACTTACTTATATTGATTTTCACCTATTTTCTTTAAATTTCTTGATAAAATCAATTCGGCTTGTTGTTTTGTCATATCTCTAGCTTTCATGACCGCGTTTATCGCTGATTCTTTACTGAATATACGATTATCATTGTTTATACTGAAAATATAACAAATTTTATAACAAAAATATATTAAATTTATTAATACGAAACCTATAAAATCATATAAAAAACCTACTTAAAAAAATAGCTCTAAAAGAGTCAAAAAGACTGACAAATCTGAGTCATCGGGAAGTTATATTATAGTCGAAAAAACTGTTATTTCTATCACAAAATCTATAAAAACCTAAAACGACATAAAAGAAAAAAAAGACAGCTACAAGAGTCAAAGAGACTGACAAATATGACCCATTGGGAAGTGACATTATAGTCAAATAAACTGTTTTTTACTAAGGGTTATTTACTTGTTTAAATATTCCTGTAGTATTGTAGGTGTAATTATGTCTAATAAATAGGTTTTAAAATTGTATTTTTATACTAACACAAGCTGTTGTGCGCGACTTCGTCCGCGTGGGATTAAATAATATATCCTATGTTACTCGGGGATAATGTAGCTTTTTAACAGTGAAATAATTTTTGAAATCGGTTCAGTTATTGAGTTATTTCTATACAAACAAAAATACAAATATACAAAGATTCTCTCTTTATAATATTAGTATAGATATTTACCTTTCATAATTATCATAATAATATTTATAATGTGAATTATAATGTACAGAAAAATCATTAATTAACAATCTCCTTATAGCCGGGCCTCCGTCTAAATATACACAATGCTTTACTCTATTAGGGTAGATAGCATTGAAAAAAAAACCTAAAATATAAAATCTAAATTAAAAAAACTTGACTGACTACATGATACTAAGGCCATACGTAGACAAGGATATATAAATTACTAGCGACCCGCCCCGGCTTCGCGCGGGTTCAATTATTGTTAGTATGGCTGTTATATACAATGTTCACAGTTTTTCTGTAGTGTATCGTGTGTAACGTGGTACCGTTATAGGAACAACACACGTGAGTTTTAGCCGCATTAATAATATTAGAATAAACTAAATAATAATAATAAGTAATTAATTTAATTGAAATGTTAATTATCGTTTTTTATATTATAATTATATTTAAAACAATTTAAATCCAAACAAAGACTATTTTTGTTTTATGGTTGTTAAAATATTAAACTTTAGTAAATACTTAGAAATTAATAATTATGAGAAAAGAGGTTAAATTCAGTATTTTCTGTCGACAAATGTAGAGAACAACATTGAGAGAAATTTCCCAAAAAGAGACCTCCGGAGGTCAACTAAAATGCCTTACTTTTAGGTTTCGAATGCTCCATCTATAGTATAATTTGGGCAGGATCATTTAAAATCTACTCACCAGTTTCAGTGCCCATAGAATGTCCGATATAAATAAATCTATCCCATTTCAAATGGTCCACAACCATTTTGACTACGGATACGGGGAATATTCTAGCAACCATTACACCTAAAACATTAAATACCATAGACATCCAACCAACCCCAAACTATTTTGGACAATTACACCTTTTCCAAGTAGAGACCGTCGGTGTCTAAGGGGTTTAGCTCTTGACTTGTAAACTGCAGGTCCCGAGTTCGAATCCTCCGCCATGTACCAATGTGTTTTTCGAATTTCATATGTACATATTTACGATGCTCTTACGGTGAAGGAAAACATCGTGATGTCTGCACATATCGGCGAAGAAATTCAAAGATATGTGTGAAGTCAACCTGCACTGGGCCAGCGTGGTTGCCTTTGGCCTAATCACCCCCTTAGGCTCCGAGCCCTTCAGTGAGGACATATAGTAAGCTGGTGATGATGACCCCTTTTCCGAAATGAGTGTTACCTCAGACCTACCCCCCAAATAACCTACTTTTAAGATCAACCTTATTCATAATGGTCCGCTAACTTAAAACAGCTACTACAGAGTTATTTTTCATCCTGACTTTGGTCAATAGAAGACAGAGTGAGAATTAACAATGCTTTAAATTAGCAGACTATTATGAATAAGGGGGCCTTCCTTGCTTGGACCTGTTTCCTATTGGTACAAAATACCAGTACTATGGTCTATTTTTAGACCTTGTGGACCCTCAAAACCCAAGGGGTGGGGAGACCCCAAGGGGGTGATTTCAACCACTTTGGGAATCCCTGCTCTAAATCATTACCAAGTAACAATCCATCCATATTTATTAGTGGTTTTTTTTTAATATTATAAAGTGGCAAACAAGCAAGTGGCCACTGCCCATAGACATCTACAATTGCAGATGCGTTGCCTACCCTTAATCTACAGAGGAGGAGATGCAGGAGGATATTTGCTCTTCCTATATGTCCCCTCCCCTGCCATATCCACTTTCCCTTCCATAATTTCTTAGAAAATGTTTAAAATCATCTTTAGTTTTTTTGTTAAAGACTATATACCTTTAGGCAACGGATCTGATAGTCCATTCCCCGGCATATCAACACCTACATAGTGATATTTATCAGGCAATAATTGTAAAAGTGGTATAAATGTTGCCGCACTATCCTGCCTTCCGTGTACCAACAAAATCGGCTCACCATTAGGATTGCCCCATGAGATTACTGTAAAGAAACAAATTATTCTTAAATACATAGCCTAGATAAACGAGAGTCCAAGAGATCGCAATATGATTCTCATTTATAGAGGATTTTTTAAATTTGGTTATATTTGGTTATAAAATATAAGTTTATATAAGTTTGTCTCTAATGTGTGTTTCTCGCTTATGGAAGTAGCTTGTTGTGACCACAAAATGACTCTCCCTTATAGATGTTTCTTGCTTATCCAGGTTGGACTGTATTATTATATCTATACTTAAATTAGATACTAGCTGTTCGCTACTTCGTCCGCGTGGAATTAAATATAGCCTATGTTACTCGGGGGTGTAGCTTTCTAATGGTGAAAGATTTTTATATTATTGAGTTATTTCAATACATACAAAAATACACATTTTATAATCTACTAGCGACCCGTCCCGGCTTCGCACGGGTTCAATTATTGTTAGTGTGGCAGTTTTATACAATGTTCACAGTTTTTCTGTAGTGTATTTAGTATCAGTTTTGCACCCGTGCGAAGCCGGGGCGGGTCGCTAGTTGCGACTATAATTTGTGATTTAAACTATTCTATCTCTCAAGTTGGATCGAACTGCACATGGTGTGCGAATTTTATTGTGATCGGTTAAGTGGTTTAGGAGTCCATTGAGGACAAACATTGTGACACGAGATTTATATATATTAAGATTCTAATATTATAAAGAGAGAAACTATGCATTTTTGTTTGTATTGAAATAACTCAAGAACTACTGGACCGATTTCAAAAATTCTTTCACCATTAGAAAGGTACATTATCCCCGAGTAACATATTATATAATTCCATGTGAAGTCGCGCATAAAAGCTAGTATTAGTAGAAATTAAAGATAATAAAAACAGTAGATTTTATTCTCATAATAAATTAATTAAAAAAAATACTTACACGCGATTTTACCCCATGGAGCGTTAAAAAACCATTCTTTTAATTCCTTCATTTTTTTATAAATTACACGTTATTCGTGAAACAAGTGAACAGTTATCTACAAAAGTGCGATGCCCTATACTAAAAGATATCGATAAAAAGCCTATACTTGAGATAATTTTATCATTTGACGTAATTTTCTTTAGTAACTTTCTAACTTAAAGTGTTTTGTAGACTAAACTACATCAAATAAATAATCACAGTTAAATTTGACATTTTAAAATCGATAATATCAAAATAATAATTATCTGAATACAAAGTACAAAGTACAAATAATATTTATAATCAAAAAAATTTCAAAACAATCTCGTACGTGAACGTGATTAGGTAACTGTCAAACTGATGACATTGACATTTAGGGATGTGGCTATCTTAAACACTTAACATATCGATATTTTTCTATTAAAAACATTACATTTTTCACTCAATATATTGTGATATGCTTTAATAAATGCCTCTATTCTTGTATGTTATAATTGTGTTCATATGCCATAGAAATATTTCTTATAAATTAGATGTTTTTCTTTCATTGTTGCTAATAATGTATACATAATTAGAAGTGTTAATTGATGTTATTCAATGTTTCATGATCATGCAATTAAGTTATGATGCAATCAAGATGTTAGTAACGTTAGAAGTAAAGACTAAGATTTCTTTAATGTTTTTTTATTTAGGAAGCACTAAAATCTATTTTTTTCCTATTAGTTTCTCGTCAATTTGTCTTATGCCTATTTGAATTGTAGATTCGTAAATAAATCTTACTAAATACATTTGTACGGATGTATGTTTTATAGAAGATATGTGCGACAAGAACGGCTGATGATCTTTTGTATAGACATAGAACACTAGTTATTTTTTTTTTAATTGAGACGAAGAAAGCAGACGAAGTCAGCCAAAAACTATGCATAAATATTTTTCGACAAGATTACTTACATTCTTGATCACTAGGTGTCGTTTATTTGGCGATCCTTACAAATTGAAAATAACGCCAGATGTTGTACCTTGAGAAAGAAAAAGGGTAGGACATACAAATAAGATTTCCTTACCTTTAGATTCATTGTAATATCATTTTAATGTTAATTTAAACATGGGACGTACGAGACAATAAAAACCTACCTGTGAATACAACACATGCTAATTACAAGACACCGTGGAATAATCGTTTAATACAGGGCTTACCAAACTGTGAGTCGCGACGCTTTGCGGCGTCTTGACATTGTCCCAGGGGCGTCGCATAAATAAATGCATTGCAACGTTTGATATAGTATTTCCCTTAATATTGATAATGGTCTTTCTTCTATTTGCCATAAGTAAGAGAAAGGAGCGGAGAAGGGAGAGAAGAAGAGAAGAGAAGAGAAGGAATGTTTTATTATTTCATTATTTTGTTGGTTATTGTTTCCTTATTAAATGTCAATGTTGTTTTGTAAATTTTATCGCGGATAAAATAAAATTTAATAAAATAAATAAATAAAAAAAATGTTTCCCAAGGGGGTGCGTTTTCAAAGACATAAGGGAGCACCACGTCCGCGATTGGGTTGGTATGGCGCAGGATCGCCTAGTTTGGAGAGATTTCTTGTCGGAGGCCAAGGCCCACTTCGGGTCATCGTGTCATACTAGTTAGTTAGTTTTTTTAAGGTGGTGGGAGCGTCAAAAAACAATGGCAAAGTCCTAAGGGCGTCACAAATAAGTTTGGGAAGCCCTGGTGTAATAGAATAAACAAATAAATGTAATCGACATAAAAGGATTAAAAAAAAACAAAATATCTTTAAAGGTCACATGAAACTTCAACCTTAATAAACAAACTGTCCTTAATAAATATAAAATAAACATTTTCAAAAGTCGTTTTTCTTGTTTAGTTTATTTACGTCGTTTAGTAAAAATAACTTTTTATTTTAAATACATTTTTATTATTTATTCAAAATAAAACACAACCATCAAATATGCAAATAAAATATTTAAAATATATACAAATTACTATAATTACTTATAACTATAAAAACACATATTAAAATTTATTATGACTGTAAATAATGGCATATTTTTAACTAACAAAACCCCATATTACTTTGGTACCTACCACAGATATTCCTTAATTCTATTCCTTAAAGGCCGGCAACGCATTTGCGGTTCCTCGAGTGTTGCAAATTTCCATGGGCGTCGAAGATCACCTTGGTGATCTAGCCGCTCGTTTGCCCCCTTCTCATATAAAAAAAAGATAATACTATACTATATGCTTAGTACAGATACCAAGGACGTTATATACTAACTTAGTAACTAACTTAGTGTATAACCCCTAATAATGGCAATTGAACTAGCTAAACAAAAACATTCCCCGAAAAGCTTAACTCTTTAGGCAGAGGCGATATATTTACCCCCAACAATTTTGCTTATCTTCATAAGTGAGTTATAAAAATAGTCCTAATTTGCACTGGCAACTAAGGAGGTATGCCTTATTATTATTAAGAAAAAAAAAATGACGCTTGTGTGACATATTTTTTCTTGGCACCACTAACTGTCAAAAAATTGCGCCAATTTTGAAGCAGTCCCTCCGTGAATCCTTCTGCATTATAAAGGGTTAAAAAGACAGTAATTTTTCAAATATGAAGATTTAATAAGTGAGTCTAGTAATTAATTAATTTGCAAAGTTTAGAAGTATTTACAAAAAACTAGGATAGACACCATAGTTCCTACGTATTTTTTTAATACATATTCTTAGATGAATTTCCTTCTCCAATAAAGTAGTTAAGAATTGAATACACTATTGTACGTCATCATCCTGCCTTTGCTACGTACTCTTCGTCTCAAACAATAATGATGCCTAATTTTAATCCACTTTCCCTTTCTATCTCTTTCCTATAAGGAAATGATGGGAGGAGGAAGTGGATTTTCCGGAGGAGCGGACGCATAGGGAGAGGAATTATCCTCTTGCTGTGCGTCTCCTCCGAAGATTAAGGGAGGTAACGCATTTGCCGTTACAGCGAGTCCAGGTGGCCGCTTGCTCGTTTGCCACTTTGTAATAAAAAAAAAAAAATATAATGTCTTATAACGTCATATCTTACATTTAACATATTTGATATTACTATTATTTAAACTATTTATTAAAAAATCTAATTCAATCAAATCATCTTTTAGGTATGTTTTTCTAGAATCTTCTTTGAATAAAATACCATTAATTATAATATGATTTAAATTAAAATCCAGAATTGTAGGTATATCTTCGATTTTCTTTAGTTCAGAGCCTTTGGAGGATGTACGTTCGGTCTGGAAGCTTGCGTTCCTAAAAAAAAGAACATTGAAAAAAAAAACAAAAAAAACGAGTGACATGTCTATAATACTGGGTACAAATCGAGTAATGCTTTGTTTTTAAAAAAAAACTTAAATACGCTTGTAAATATTATAATACTGCGTCAGTTGAGTAAAAAATATTTTTTTATACCTGCTTTGAATGTATTTTTTTAATCTACATATCCAAAGATCGAAATCTGTGAACATCACTTGAAAGCTGCCAAGATTGTCTGTGTCATGCCAGTCCTGTTCTGTGAAAAAAAAAACATAAAAAAAAATAGTGAAGAAAATGTATAGTTTAATTAATATAGAGCCATAACGTTTTTGTACATATTTAAAATACGAATAAATTATTAACTTTACAATGTGTGATGCACGAAAAGTCGTACGAGTATCGTAATTATGGGAGACACTAACTATTTATTTAGTTAAAGAAATCTTTGCTAAGGGTCTCCTAATATAACATTTGAAGAGACAATTGACAAAATGTTGATAAAAAACTACAGTGGGCTTACCCAACATGCTTTTCGATCGGCGATGTCGCTGATGGAATCGACAAATTTATATGAAACTGACATTGACGTTCGATATCTCACACGTGACAATCACATGATTTTATAGAATGTCAATGTCAGTTTCATACATTTTTGTCGATTCCATCAGCGACATCTCCGATCGAAAAGCATCTTGGGTAAGCCTACTGATAAGTTCGTCCAATCGTAATTACCATTCTCTATTTAAAGGACTGAAGTTACACATACTGAAATATGACAAAGCTAAAATATGTCACAGCGTAAATGAGACCACGCTTCTAAATTCCTTAAAAATAACTTCTGTCAAATTGTAATCAGCGTTTAAGCCTTGGATTGTGTAGTCGAGTAGCAAGTAGCATTCATCCGAACAAAGAATTTACTACTGTTCGGACTCGTTTAAGCCTAAACCTACGCACTAGGGTAGTAACTTAGTAACTAAATGTGTCCGAACAGCAACATTTTAGTAGAATAGATTTGTAAATCCTTTGTTCGGATAGTTGTTACTTGCTACTCGACTGAAATACTATCCTAGGCGTACAAGACTTTACTTAGTAACTGTTAATTTCATTGAAATAAAATTGCACCGATACGTTGCACTAAATACTAAATTAGTTTGGAATGGTGCCCATCATTCCTTTCGTTCTTGACTCATGCACGAATGACTGAGTACTCAAATAGGATGTTTGAAATGTTAATACATTTGAATTTAATGACTCGTTTACTAAGACTAACTCAAAAACTACTAGGGTTGCCGAAACTATCTTTCGATTGTCGAAGCGAATCTATAGCGAACGCCAAAATGTATGAAATTGACATTGACGTTCGATATCTCACACGTGACAATTAGGTAATTTTATCGAATGTCAATGTCAGTTTCATACATTTTTGTCGATTCCGTCAGCGATATCGCCGATCGAAAAGTGCTTTGGCTAGTCCCGCTGATGGAAGAGACAAAAATATATGAAACTGAAATTGACATTCGATAAGTCATGTGCTTGTAACGTGTGAGATATAGCCCTACAAGGGTATTTTGGCACTTTTTTGACATTGACAGGGGGGCGCCTACAAAGTTTTAGCGATAACAATAGGTAAAAATTTCCTAACTTCTTTCAAAATCCCTCAGCTGCCTTTCCCTGATTGGTTAAAATGTGACGCTGTCAAGATGATATTGTTAGTTCACATATTTTCCGAGTGCCATAATATCTTTGTAGACCTATATCAAACATTGACAGTTCCATTTTGATGTTCGATATCGAATCGCTTTTAGCGCATGTACTGGGTAAACCTTGTATAGTATATTTAAACATTTTTAATTCCGCATTAAACAAAAAAAGAATCACGTAAATCGGATCAGAAATCGCAGAATAATCCTTAAGAAAAAAAAACATCGAGTTGTTGAACTTTGATTACATGTTTTATAAAAATAATCGTAAATTAAAAAAAACAATCCAGAGAACAAAGAACATTATATTCAGTTCACATAACAAAAAAATATTAAAAATTCTGTTTCTGCTAGTTACGTCAGAAAATTAAAAATTAAATACAAAATGAATTGTTGTAATTCTAACATGTAATAAGTCCAAAGAGATATTATACATAGAGGGAGCGCTCCATAGTAATTTGACGTTAAAATGCGTGCTGCGAAAGAAATTATTAAAAAAAAATTCTTGCCAGTATATTTGATTAAAAACAATTTAAATCCAAACAATTTTAAACAAAGACTAATTATGTTTTATGGTTGTTATAATTTTTAATTAGCGTTTTAAAAATGTCTCGATTAATTATAATATTAAACTTTAGTGTGACTGACTATGAAATAAAAATTTAATTTAAGAAAAGAGGTTACATTCGGTCGACTTTTGATGTCGGCAAATGTAATTTAGAGGTCAACACTAGGGGAAATCTCCCTACGAAAGACCTCCGGAGGTCAAAGAAAATGCCTCACTTTTAGGCTTCGAGTGTTCCATCAATAGTATAATATATCTTTGATTAAGTCATTAATGCATAATCAGAATAAATTATTCTAATACGACAAAATGACCTTTTTATTTACGTATCAAGAAATGAAAATGATTATATTGTTTAAAGAAAGTTTTATCGTTTTATAATACTCTGATATGGCACGTAATTAACTTTTATCAGCCAAAATTGCTTAATAAAAGACAAAGAAAGTACAATAGAGTAATTTGTAATAACCGTAGAAAGAGAAAGATATAAAACTGGCAATAACGTTAACGGTTGAGGGACGAAAAATGTCTTAGACTACATCATACGTATGTTGTGAGTGCATCACTTTACGGTTTTAACCAATAATATCATGTCTTAAGCCTTTGCCTGGGACGTAAGAAAAATTAGGTCACCGAAAATACGTCACATTTCTTTTGGTTTTTTTTTTTTTGGGTGCCAAAATCTTTTTTTACACACAGGCGCCAGTAGCCCTTACGCCTCGCTACAGTTAACATAATAAATATTTATATTTATAGACATATTTAAAATTCCTTTAGTTCAATCTTTTGACTAAAAGTAATAAAAATAATGTATTAATTCAGGGACGAGTTAATCAGGAATGCAAGGGATTCTGGGCCATAAGAGATCTCAGCCAATGAATTTACTTTTACGGCGCCAAATTGATTACACACGGGCGCCCGATGATTAAGGCGACTGTGTTAATTCAATGATAGACCGATTTGCAATATAAGTATAACATATAATATGACAGTGGAGTGATATCCTTATCCTTACATAGTATAAAACAATAAAGCTTTTTTATGTTTGTCCCTATATATGCCTGTATATCTATATATCTTTAAAACTACGCAACGGATTTTGATGATTTTTAATAGATAGAGTGATTCATAAGGAAGGTTTTAATTGTAATACATTCACAATATAGTAAAATAACACTGATAATTTAGAGGTTTTTAATATGATGTCGTAAATTAACACATTGCAAACATTATACCGATTTGCACCCGTGCGAAGCCGTGGCGAGTCGCTAGTTTATTATATTTAAAGTCGAATTCCATATAATCAAGTTATTAAAACAACAATTCTATAATGGAATTTAACCTTAATAATTGTTTTAAACAGGAAAAATATTATAATACTATAAAATCAAAAGATATTAAATAAAAAAATAACTTAACATACCTTTCATTTTATCCATGGTTCATGACAAAGTAACGCGCACTTTATTCAACTATTTATTTATAAATACAATGAGATAATATCATTGCGATGTTGTTTTGTTGATTTGTGTATAAACACTGCGCTTGCGGCGATAGCGTGGCGCCGACTACTGATTACTAGTAATGTACTCATATAACGATAAAGTTATCGATATGATTAGCGCGGGAAAGGACGCATAGGAACAGGTATTATCCTTTTGCTGTGCGTCTCTTCCGTAGATTAAGGGTAGGTAACGCATCTGCAATATATGATTAAACGAACTTCTCAAGTGAAGTTCGATCATTATTATATGAATCGCTTCATTTGAAGATAT